>JAOPSE010000012.1:66923148-67183148 GCA_029449295.1 Zea luxurians | reverse complement strand
TATATAGCTCAATGAGTTCTCCGATCAAGGACCAAGATTTAGTGCCCGAGCACATGGACAAGAGTGTTGCTCAAGAACAATCCAGCAGTGAAGGATATGAAACGCCTAGCGACCCTTTTCCTACCACTAGCATAGATAGGGCCGCTCTCCGTGAGTTGCAACGTGACCCTACTTATGATCCACAAGAAGCTGAGGTAAAAGTACGCATCTTTAGCTTCGTATGTGTACCCTACTGATTTCACATGCATGATCTCTTGTGCATTTTATTACATGAATAGGAGGTCGTGTCTGAATTTCGTGCGATACTCGAAGAAGCCGTGGCACGAAACGAAGACGTACCGGAGCCGACCCAAGACGCACCGGAACAGACCAAGACAACAACCGAGACGTCAAGGAAAAGGAAGCAGAGCGATCGAAAAAGAGGTGACAGGGGGCTGAACAAGTTTCCCGACAAAACATACAAAATCTCAGACGTGAGCCCGAAAGGTCAGCCCCTAGCTCCAGAAGAGGCACTACCTAAGTTCCGGAATGCACTTGGGTTTTTAGTTAGAGATAATCTTGACATAACAATACGACAGTGGAGAGATGTGTCAGATGATGTCAAGAATCAAATATGGAATAAGCTATTAATGAGGTTCATTCTGCCTCGGGGTTCAGAAGAACTCGTGAAGGAATACACGATGAAGCAGCTTGCAATCAATTTCCGAAACTGGAGGTCTGAGATGAACACAAAGTTTGCAAAGAAAGGTCTGGACCCGACCAAAAAATATAAAATCTCAGCAGGTCAGTGGGCAGTATTTCTAGAGCAGAGGAGCAGCCCTGATTTCATATCTCTAAGTGAGGCAAATTCGGAACTATCAAAGAAGAACAAGTACCGCCACCACCTAGGCACAGGTGGTTACAAGCGTCAGGTTCCTAAATGGAGACAAGAAGACGCCGAGAAGAAGGCCGCAGGGTTGCCGACGCTGTCCGAGCAACTTGGTGAAAGGGCGGCAAATTGGCTCCGTGCTAGAAAACCAAGGGAAACCGAGACCGGTGTATCTTTTGATGATCCCATTGTCGAAGAAGCGGCAAAAAACATATATACAATGGCAGCTAAGCAGAGCGAAGGAACTTTTAAGCCACAAAGGGAAAGAGACATCCTAACGGCTGGTCTCGGTAACCCTGAGCATCCTGGCCGTGTACGAGGAATCTCGTCTAAGGAAGGATGGAAGGAAGGATTCGGACAACAGTGGGAAGGTCTGTACAGGAAACGTGATCGATACAAGGAAGAGATGGCGGATTATTTTAAGGAGGAGGCCAAGAAAGAGTTCAAAGCCATGATGTCTCAAATGCTATCGAATCCTCCTCCAGAATTGATGCAACAGTTGGCGAGTGCGATGTCTGTTCAACAGATGACCACTCCACAAATACAAATAATTCCAGCAGCTCAACCGCCGGCTTCCACAGATTGTACGACATTACCAAGCTCTGTTGCTTCAACGGGAAATAAGGACCGTTATCCAGTTGATGACATCACAAGGCCTGTGGCGTGCACACTGGTTATAAGATATGGTATTAACAATAAACGTACAAAGAAAGTAGCCACAGGCCTTGCGATCCCAGGACGTAAGTTCCATGGAAACGATATTCCAGATGATTATTGCAAAGTAGAAGTGTGTCACACCCGGTTTTAGAAGGCAAACCGAATGCGAACCATGTACGTGCCAGGATCAGTTATTCACGTACACAGCAGTTACATAACATGGACATCATCACACAGTGCTCAAATAGTATTAAAAGGGAAATAATAGTCGATTACATCATACGTCTGAGACGTCCATATAGTTCTTACAATAAATCAAAGTGCGGAAAAGAAACGTAGATAACGCGGCCTTCACAGGCAGCCGACTGGGGGTTGCCGCTAACCCACGCCTAGAACTCATCGTAGTCTTGGAACTCCTGGAAGTCTCCTTCCACAGCTTCATCTTCTCCTGAGCAGTGGTTGCAATGCTGACAACCTGGGGGGGGGATTGGTGTGTAGAGCAAGGGTGAGTACACATCAACATACTCAGCAAGCATCCTGTTTGGCTGTAGTGGACTAGCTTTATGTGGGGATAAGTCAAGCAGTTGCTTTTAGTTGGTCAGGTTATTACTTACTAGTAGAGAGCCAGGTTTTAACATTAACCCAAGTTATTAGCCCAATGTATCCTTTCCAAACGGAAAGAATACCGCTTACCAGCACCATAATCATAATCGGAACCATCAATCTCATTGCCACCTGTACCAAAGTATCTCTGATCAAGTATCACTAATCTCTGGAGCTCCCTTGGCCGCTCATAACCGTGAGCACGGCTGATATATCAGTTTCATAACACTCTGCAGAGGTTGCGCACTTTACCCACAAGCCGTGATTCCCTCTCTAGCCCGGGCTTGCAAGACCCTTATTCACTCCCAAGGTGAATGGCTAGGGATTCACTACGAAGCCTTTACAAAGATTCCCCGAGGCTGTAGCCGCCCGTTAGGTTTCCTAAATGTACCGCACTCCTCCCCAAGGGACAAATCAACCTTGGCAGAGCGAGCCGCATACACCGAGCCCCATTGACGGCACAACGGCTAAGCGGTCTACACCCCGGTTCCTCTAATTATTCAGCTAAGGGCGTCCCATTCCACCCTCATGGTTGCACTGTTTTCCCGGGCGGTCATCCATTGAACAGGTCCTTACGGAGAGGCACTCGAGAAACCGCTCGAGTCCCCTTAAATGCCACAAGTATAATCATAAATAAGAAGGGAAAACAGCGTATCATAGATAATCACATCATGTTCATTGATTAGAGTTGAGCAATAGCATCAAACTAAGCAGTAATAATCCGACCCAAATAGGTAAACAAGGACATGGATAACAAAAGCTAGTCAATCCTTAAGTATAAATGTGTAATGCGGGAGGTGAATTAAAGAATGAATAGGACAAAGATAGGTCAAAGGACACTTGCCTCCACCAACCGATTGCTGCTCAGGGGCTTCTCCTGCGAATTCCTCGGGCTCTTCGACCGGATCGTTCTCTATGCGAGCGCAAACATACATACATCCACATATTTAATACAAAAGAACAATACACCATACAAGGGAACAGGTAAAACGAATATGCATCAAGTATGACATTTGACATCGCATTTGTTATGGTTAGAAAGAAACGGGGAAAGGGTCTCGCAGGGGGGTTAAATCTTATGCACTAATGATTAATTACAAGTGATTCTTAACAAAGAATTCTGTTATATATATATACTAATGGAAACCTAATCATTTTTAGTTGATCAACATTGCACGGGATAAACAATTAACTTCGTGAATCAATAGCATAACGGAATTTTAAATTAAACTTCCTATTTTCCATAGCATGAACAAAGATTAGTCTACCTAAAATAAAGTAATCATAATCATAGGAAGTAATTAAAATAAAATAAAAAATATATAAAAAAACAGAGGGGGGGGCGGTTGAACCGGCCCTAGGGGCGGTTGAACCGGCCCTGGGCGGCGGCCGAGCTGGGGCGGTCGGGTGGCTGAGCTGGGGCGGGGGCCGGCCGAGCCGGCCGGTTGAACCGGCGGCCAGGCGGCTGAACCGGCCCCGCGCGGGGGGCGCGGCCAGGGGGCCAGGCGGGCGGCCGGGGCGCGGGCTGGGGGGCGGCAGCGGCCGGCTGGGGGGGCGGCCGGGGCGGGCCAGCGGCGGCCGGGGCCGGCTGGGCGCGGCCGAGGGCCGGCCAGCGGCCACGGCGGGCTGGGGGGCGGTGGCCGGCGTGGCCAGGGGGCGCGCGGGGGTGGGGAGAGGAGAGGGGAGGGAGGAGAGGGAGGAGGGGGAGGGGGGCTCACCGGCGGGGGGGTGGTGGTGGTCGACGGCGAGGGCGGCCAGGGACGGCGGCGGCCTAGGGTAGGGGCGGCTTAGGGCAGGGGCGGCGGTGGGAAGAGAGAGGGAGGGAATGAGGGAGAGGGAGAGGGGATTTTGGGAAAAAAGAAAAAGAGGGGGGGATGGGGGGCGGCTGGGCCATCTTTGGGCCCAAGAGGGGGCGCCAGGGGCGGCTGGGCCGGCCGGGGTCGGCCCAGGGCGCGGGAGAGAGAGAGAAAGAGGAGAGAGAAAGAGAGAGAAAGATTGTTTCCTGTTTTCGAAATCCGATCTTTCCACATGAATGCAATTGCACTTTCAAAGCAATCAAAAATGCAAGGTTCGGCATGGTGCATCAAATCATAAAGTATTTCAGAGTTTTTCTTTACACGGGAAATCCGAACCGAATCCCGCTAAGACTTTTGGAAAAGGTCAAGGTTTAGCGAGGGAAAAAGAAAAGGAAAAGGTAACGCCCGAATTTTGGCGAGTAAAGAAAAGAAAAAATTCAACTGCAAAATTCGGGGCGTTACAAACCTATCCCCCTTAAAAGAATCTCGCCCTCGAGATTCAGGGCTGGCTAGCAAAGAGCTCTGGGTACTTGGCCATCAAATCATCTTCACGCTCCCAGGTTGCTTCTTCCTCAGAGTGGTGACTCCATCTGACTTTGCACATTCTGATGGTCTTCCTTCGGGTGACTCTATCTACAACCTCAAGGATCTGAGCTGGCTTCTCAACATAGGTCAAGTCCTCCTGGACTTCCAGACCTTCCACTGGCAACTGCTCTTCTGGCACACGCAAGCACTTCTTCAACTGAGACACATGAAAGACATCATGCACAGCTGACAAATTCTCTGGCAAACTGAGCTGATAGGCCACTTCTCCACGCTTTGAGAGGATCTGGTACGGACCAATGTAGCGGGGTGCTAGCTTGCCTTTGATTCCGAACCTTCTGACTCCTCTGATCGGTGACACTTTCAGATAGACAAAGTCTCCGACTTCAAAACTCAGCTCTCTTCTTCTTGTGTCTGCATAGCTTCGCTGCCTCGATTGCGCTATCTTCAGATTCTCTCGGACCATCTTGATGTTCTCTTCGGCTTCAAGCAAAATATCTGGCCCAAACACTTGCTTCTCTCCAGGCTGATCCCATTGCAACGGAGTTCTGCAACTCCTTCCATAGAGCGCTTGAAATGGTGACATCTTCAAACTGGCCTGATAACTGTTGTTATAGGAAAACTCTGCATAAGGCAATCTCTTGTCCCATCCGGACTGATCTTGCAACGCACAGGCTCTCAACATGTCTTCAAGAATTTGATTGGTTCTTTCAGTCTGGCCATCTGTCTGCGGGTGATAAGCTGAACTGAAATTCAGATGTGTGCCCAAGGCTTCATGCAACTGCTGCCAGAAATGAGAGGTGAACTGCGTTCCTCTGTCTGACACTATCTTCTTTGGCACACCATGAAGACAAACGATCCGAGACATGTACAACTCTGCCAATACTGCACTGCTGCCAACTCTAGATCATGGATTGGGTAATTCTTCTCATGAACCTTCAGCTGTCGGGACGAGTAAGCCACAACTCTTCCCTCTTGCATCAACACGCATCCCAAACCTGTGTAACAAGCATCACAATACACAGAGAAGGGCTTGTGCACATCAGGCAAGACTAGGACAGGCGCTGTTGTCAACTTCTCTTTCAGCGCTTCAAAGGCCTCTTGACATTTCTGGGTCCACTTGAACTCAACCTTGTTGCCTAGCAACGCTGTCATCGGTTTCGCAATCTTCGAAAACCCTTCAATGAATCGCCGATAATATCCGGCCATTCCAATGAAGCTCTTGATTCCTCGAGCATCCGTTGGCGCTTTCCAGTTCAAAATGTCTGCCACTTTCTTCGGATCCACAGCCAATCCTTCCTTGTTGATTATGTGACCCAAGAACAGGACTTCACTGATCCAGAACTCACACTTGCTCAACTTTGCATACAACTGGTGCTCTCGCAATCTCTGCAATACCATCCTCAAATGATCTGCATGCTCTTCTTCGCTTTGAGAATAAATCAGAATGTCATCAATGAATACCACCACAAACTTATCGAGATAATCCATGAATACACTGTTCATCAAGTTCATAAAGAACGCTGGCGCATTGGTCAAACCAAAAGACATCACTGTGAACTCATACAAACCATACTTGGTAATGAATGCCGTCTTCGGAATGTCCGAAGGTCGGATCCTGAGCTGATGATAACCTGACCTCAGATCGATCTTGGAGAACACACTGGCTCCTCTCAACTGGTCGAACAGATCTTCTATTCTGGGCAAGGGATACTTGTTCTTGATCGTGACTTCATTCAAAGCTCGGTAATCGATACACATTCTCTTGGTGCCATCTTTCTTTTCCACGAACAAGACAGGGGCGGCCCAAGGCGAGGTGCTTGGCCGGATGTAACCTTTCTCTGACAGCTCATCAATCTGCTTCTTAAGCTCAACCAACTCTGGTCCGGATATTCTGTAAGCTCTCTTAAAGATAGGGGCGGTTCCAGGAAGAAGCTCTATGGCAAACTCAACTTTCCGCTCTGGTGGCATACCCGGTAAGTCCTTTGGAAACACATCTGGGAATTCAGACACAACCTTGATACTCTCAATTGGGTCTGCTTCACTGCTATCGACAGCCATCTGATAACAACTTCCTCTCTTCGGCTCAGGCGGGACTAACTCGGTCACCACTTCCTCTCCTAGTGGGGACACCAACTTGATTGTCCTTTTATCACAACTGATAACTGCCTGATACTTATCTAGCCAATTCATCCCTAGGATGACATCTATTCCCTGAGTACCCATTACTATAAGGTTGGCGGGAAACGCTATCCCCCTTATTTCCACACTTACATTCAAACATATGCTATCAGCTCGAATTCTACCACCAGCTGAGTCAATTTGAATAGGGATTGACATGGTAGTAATTGGAAGATTATGTGCTTCTACCCATGATGCAGTAATGAAAGAATGCGTTGCTCCAGTATCAAATAACACTTCTGCAATATGGGAGTCGACTGGGAACATACCTACTGTCATGCCGGGAGTCTCCTGAGCTGCTTCAGCCTCCAAGTGGTTCAATCTTCCATGATTATAGCGCTGCTGAGGGCGGTTGCCTGCTCCAGACTGAGACGCATTCTGCTTTGCTGGGGCATTGGGGCCTGACTGCTGCTGGGCTGCCTTCTTCGGACATTGCATTACCCAATGGCCTTGCTCTCCACAGTGGAAACATGCTCTGTTTCCAACCTGAGCTGGTGCTGCCTGATTGCTCTGCTGATTTGCTGGGGCAGGAAGACGAGGTGTCTGCTGATTCTGCCTCTGAAACTGGCCTCCTCCTGACTGATTGCTCTGACGGTTCTGGTACTGATGCTGAGGATACTGCCTTTGGAACTGCTGATACTGCTGACGCTGCTGATGCTGCTGAGGTGGACGCTGGTTCTGCCTGAACTGCTGAGGTTGATTGCCTGAAAAACGAGGACGGCTGCTGCTTCCAGGCTGGGGTCCACTGATCTTGCGCTTACGATCTTCCATCTCCTTACGCTTCCTTTCTGTCATGATTGCTCTGTCAATCAGGTGCTGGAATGTCGGGAAGGTGTGATTCATCAATTGGTACTGCAGAGGGTCAACCAAGCCTCTCAAGAAACGGTACTGTCGCTTGGCGTCGGTGTTGACATCCTCGGGAGCATAGCGAGACAACTGCAGAAACCTGTCTCGATACTCACTGACAGATGATGACCCTTGCTTAAGGGCCAGGAACTCCTCCTTCTTCACTGTCATCAGACCTGCAGGCACATGGTACTGACGAAAGCTACCTCTGAATTCTTCCCAGGTGATGGCATCGGGGTTGGCATGGGTGGCGAGGTAAGACTCCCACCATGACTGGGCTGCTCCTCTCAACAGACGGGGACCATATAAACTTTCTCCCTGTCATCACACTGAGCGGTATGCAACTCCCGCTCCACAGTGCGCAGCCAATCTTCAGCATCCATGGGGTCAGAAGAGTGAGCGAACGTTGGGGGATGACCTCTCATGAATTCAGCACGCTTGTCTCTGGGCATCTGAGGCATCTGAGGCTGGGGTGGTGCTTGCTGCTGCTGCTGCTGCTGAATGGCGGCCAGAGTCTGGCCGATGGCCTGAACTGCCTGAGTCTGCATCAGAAACATCTGCTCGATCGACATCGGGGGCGGGGGTGGCAGGTGCTGCTGCTGGGGCACCTCATCTTGCTGACCGGCTTGCTCCTGCTGAGCACGCCTTCCTCCTCTGCGCCTGTTCTCTGACATCTGCAGAACGCAACCACACATCAGAACTGATCTGGCAAATCTTGCAGCATAAGAAAAGAGTATAGAATTCTCCAACAGCACTGAACAGATGAGCATCTTCACTGATCTCCAACACAGACCACACAGCTTCTCAGATAAAGAGGAAAGTAGAATAAAGGGTTTCCCAACTATATAACTAACTCCATTAACATAATATGTAAACCAAAATGCAGGGGATACCCACACTCTGGTGACAATCATTACAAAGATCCAAACCAAACATAGTTCATCATGACAAACATAAATGCACAGGATATAGCAAACTACCCTGTCTAACTAAGACTAACTAAGACCGAGACTAACGCTAAGACTGAAGCTTCTATGTATATATATTTCGTATTAATTACAAGATCCAACTCTAACGATCTATGGTTCTAGATTGATCTTGGTCTTGCAGTCGGGATTGCCATAAGACTGGCGTCCACGCTGAGGTGAGCGGTACGGGTGCTGAGTCCCGACGGGAGGGGGGAACCACCATCCAGATGACGACGTTCCGCGCGCTCAGCCCGCAGCAGGGCGATCTCAGCACGAGCCCTACTCAGCTCGTCTAATGCATGGTCCAGCTCCGTGTTTAGCACGGCGGCTAGGTTGACTGTGCTGCTCAACCTAGGATTGTCCTCACCAGCAGGTGAAACAATCACGCCTCCTGTGCTGCCAGATGGACGGCGGGGGTAATACTTCAGGTCGAGGCCGTCAGCTACCCCACCGAGAACCGAGCAGTAGTGCGAAAGCGCACGCCGTGCAGCATCCTGCATGGCTGCCTCAGCTGAGTCCCGCTCAGAGATAGAATAGTGCTCTGAGCAAGCCTCCGCGCCCTGGAGACTGTTCTCCGGACGGCGCACCAAGCAGGTTGCCTCCCAGCGGTCCGGGTAGACCCCGCGACTATGCTGGTAGACCACACAGCGATACTCGATGGACCAAGTACGCCGGTCAAGTGCCCGACGTAGCAGGGTGTCGAGCGCGTCGTGGAAGTGACACCCGCGAGCAGCGTCGCGAGTGATGGGTCGAGCAACCCATCCTTCCGGCTCATGGCTAGAGAGGTCGAGGTCGGTGTCGTGGCTCGAGCTGTCGTCGCCACCTCCGTCGTCTGGATCTCCTCCAGCAGCTACTCTAGAAGCTGGGACGCCCAGTGGTGGTGCAGGGGGCGCCTCCAGGGGAAGCACAGGGGAGCAGCTCCTCACAGACTCTATCTCCTGCTGGAGCGAGAAAGAAGAGCCCTGCTGCTCCTGTCGTCGACGCTCCTGCTCCTCATGCAGGCGGTGGTGCAGTCTCTCCAAGTGGCTGGACTGTCCGGCCACGGGACGGCGAAGCGGACGCTCAGCAAGGCGGGAGGGTAAGAAGGGGATGACGGACTTTCGTGCAGTGTGTCTAAGTCGAGCCATCTACAAAAGACATCGCAAGCAAAAGGGTGAGAACAGAATTAATATGACCAGCAAATAATGAATCATAAATAAATGAAGGATTAGAACCAAAACATAATTTTCAGCAAGGTATAATATATAGTAGAACATAGGTTTGGTCGGTATGACCAACTTTTGAAGGGGTACCAAAGTCAAGGCAGGGACAGAGGTCTATAATCCTTAGAACGACCATTCTACTCTAGGTTAGCGGTCCTACAGTCAGCACGGCTTTGATACCACTTATGTCACACCCGGTTTTAGAAGGCAAACCGAATGCGAACCATGTACGTGCCAGGATCAGTTATTCACGTACACAGCAGTTACATAACATGGACATCATCACACAGTGCTCAAATAGTATTAAAAGGGAAATAATAGTCGATTACATCATACGTCTGAGACGTCCATATAGTTCTTACAATAAATCAAAGTGCGGAAAAGAAACGTAGATAACGCGGCCTTCACAGGCAGCCGACTGGGGGTTGCCGCTAACCCACGCCTAGAACTCATCGTAGTCTTGGAACTCCTGGAAGTCTCCTTCCACAGCTTCATCTTCTCCTGAGCAGTGGTTGCAATGCTGACAACCTGGGGGGGGGGGGGATTGGTGTGTAGAGCAAGGGTGAGTACACATCAACATACTCAGCAAGCATCCTGTTTGGCTGTAGTGGACTAGCTTTATGTGGGGATAAGTCAAGCAGTTGCTTTTAGTTGGTCAGGTTATTACTTACTAGTAGAGAGCCAGGTTTTAACATTAACCCAAGTTATTAGCCCAATGTATCCTTTCCAAACGGAAAGAATACCGCTTACCAGCACCATAATCATAATCGGAACCATCAATCTCATTGCCACCTGTACCAAAGTATCTCTGATCAAGTATCACTAATCTCTGGAGCTCCCTTGGCCGCTCATAACCGTGAGCACGGCTGATATATCAGTTTCATAACACTCTGCAGAGGTTGCGCACTTTACCCACAAGCCGTGATTCCCTCTCTAGCCCGGGCTTGCAAGACCCTTATTCACTCTCAAGGTGAATGGCTAGGGATTCACTACGAAGCCTTTACAAAGATTCCCCGAGGCTGTAGCCGCCCGTTAGGTTTCCTAAATGTACCGCACTCCTCCCCAAGGGACAAATCAACCTTGGCAGAGCGAGCCGCATACACCGAGCCCCATTGACGGCACAACGGCTAAGCGGTCTACACCCCGGTTCCTCTAATTATTCAGCTAAGGGCGTCCCATTCCACCCTCATGGTTGCACTGTTTTCCCGGGCGGTCATCCATTGAACAGGTCCTTACGGAGAGGCACTCGAGAAACCGCTCGAGTCCCCTTAAATGCCACAAGTATAATCATAAATAAGAAGGGAAAACAGCGTATCATAGATAATCACATCATGTTCATTGATTAGAGTTGAGCAATAGCATCAAACTAAGCAGTAATAATCCGACCCAAATAGGTAAACAAGGACATGGATAACAAAAGCTAGTCAATCCTTAAGTATAAATGTGTAATGCGGGAGGTGAATTAAAGAATGAATAGGACAAAGATAGGTCAAAGGACACTTGCCTCCACCAACCGATTGCTGCTCAGGGGCTTCTCCTGCGAATTCCTCGGGCTCTTCGACCGGATCGTTCTCTATGCGAGCGCAAACATACATACATCCACATATTTAATACAAAAGAACAATACACCATACAAGGGAACAGGTAAAACGAATATGCATCAAGTATGACATTTGACATCGCATTTGTTATGGTTAGAAAGAAACGGGGAAAGGGTCTCGCAGGGGGGTTAAATCTTATGCACTAATGATTAGTTACAAGTGATTCTTAACAAAGAATTCTGTTATATATATATATACTAATGGAAACCTAATCATTTTTAGTTGATCAACATTGCACGGGATAAACAATTAACTTCGTGAATCAATAGCATAACGGAATTTTAAATTAAACTTCCTATTTTCCATAGCATGAACAAAGATTAGTCTACCTAAAATAAAGTAATCATAATCACAGGAAGTAATTAAAATAAAATAAAAAATATATAAAAAAACAGAGGGGGGGCGGTTGAACCGGCCCTAGGGGCGGTTGAACCGGCCCTGGGCGGCGGCCGAGCTGGGGCGGTCGGGTGGCTGAGCTGGGGCGGGGGCCGGCCGAGCCGGCCGGTTGAACCGGCGGCCAGGCGGCTGAACCGGCCCCGCGCGGGGGGCGCGGCCAGGGGGCCAGGCGGGCGGCCGGGGCGCGGGCTGGGGGGCGGCAGCGGCCGGCTGGGGCCGGCCAGCGGCCAGGCGGGCGCGGCTGGGGGGGCGGCCGGGGCGGGCCAGCGGCGGCCGGGGCCGGCTGGGCGCGGCCGAGGGCCGGCCAGCGGCCACGGCGGGCTGGGGGGCGGTGGCCGGCGTGGCCAGGGGGCGCGCGGGGGTGGGGAGAGGAGAGGGGAGGGAGGAGAGGGAGGAGGGGGAGGGGGGCTCACCGGCGGGGGGGGGTGGTGGTGGTCGACGGCGAGGGCGGCCAGGGACGGCGGCGGCCTAGGGTAGGGGCGGCTTAGGGCAGGGGCGGCGGTGGGAAGAGAGAGGGAGGGAATGAGGGAGAGGGAGAGGGGATTTTGGGAAAAAAGAAAAAGAGGGGGGGATGGGGGGGCGGCTGGGCCATCTTTGGGCCTAAGAGGGGGCGCCAGGGGCGGCTGGGCCGGCCGGGGTCGGCCCAGGGCGCGGGAGAGAGAGAGAAAGAGGAGAGAGAAAGAGAGAGAAAGAGAGAGAAAGATTGTTTCCTGTTTTCGAAATCCGATCTTTCCACATGAATGCAATTGCACTTTCAAAGCAATCAAAAATGCAAGGTTCGGCATGGTGCATCAAATCATAAAGTATTTCAGAGTTTTTCTTTACACGGGAAATCCGAACCGAATCCCGCTAAGACTTTTGGAAAAGGTCAAGGTTTAGCGAGGGAAAAAGAAAAGGAAAAGGTAGCGCCCGAATTTTGGCGAGTAAAGAAAAGAAAAAATTCAACTGCAAAATTCGGGGCGTTACAAAGTGACATCGGTCGTCCAAGGATCCGAGGACGACATGCTAGACATCCCTGGGCCCGAAGGTATCGAGAAACTTGGACAAGCTATCAATAATTTTATCCTTTGGCCTCGAAGGGATGTCGATTTGCTTGATTGGTCGAGTTCGTCGCAGGCGTCGCAGGCCCAACCGTCTCCGCCTTCTCAAATTTTTGTTCCTATTGTACATCCATCATCCTCACCTCCTCAAACTTCACATGCTGCTCCTCATCCTTTTTCTGACCCACCGTCTCCGCCACAAGCATCACCATTCAGGGCTCCACCACCTTCTCCTCCCCATCCTCTTGGTGACCCACTGTCTACGCCACCATCAAGGGATCCACCTTCTCCACAACCATCAAAGGATTCAAGGCCATCAAAGAAATCTAAACTTCCTATTCCAAAATTGGTGTCCCCGTATCAGAAAAAGAAGAGTAAAGCTACTACTGCTGGCACAGCTCGGTTTTTGAAAGGGATTGGACGGAGCCTCACGTCACAAACTGTTGATTTGGCCAAGCACGAGGAGTCTGCAAAAAAGGCTGAGGCAATGGCCGCAAAGATAAAGAAGCCAACTAAGGCAGATTACAAAAACGTGCCTAAAAAATATGTGCCGGGCAGACCTCTGCTACCTCTTGAGAAACTAAGAAAGGTCCCGGCTGGTGTTAAAAGGTTGCATGACTGGTACATGCGGGCATCATCGGTTGGCATAGACACCATCAGTGTGCATATACCAGACCATGCTTTTATTGGTTCGGACCAAAAGGCCGTTGTTACATTCGAGGACATGTGGTTAATGATGAACCTTCAGAGACTCGACGTGCAACTTGTAACGATGTTTGCATTGTAAGTGTCGCTCATACTTCCACATATGTGTGTTATTATTAGTGAGTTGTATAAAATTTCAATATCTGACATGCACGTGTGACTTGCAGAATGCAACATGATCAGCAGGAGATTCTTTACGGTACCAAGCCCAATGCTAGTGCCAGTAAAAGGGTTGGGTATCTCAACCCAATACTTATATCCGAGGAAAGCCACACTTTTAGAATCGGGAAAGACAACGATGAATTACGGGGAAAGACGGACGAAGAAGTTGAGAAGCGTATAAAGGATATGAAGAAGGATTTTGAAGCTCGATACGCCACCTATATAGGACATGCAATGCTTCAATTTCAAGACAGGGAAGCCATAATGGCCCCGTACAACTTTAAGTAAGTGTGATTTTGCATAAATAAAATTAATAATTTCAATACACATGCATCACAAATTTGATTCGTACAGGGACCACTGGATATGCTTCCTCATTTATCCTAAGGTTGGAAAGGTGCTGGTGCTCGACTCCTTGAACTTCGACCCTTCGACATATGCAGAATTCCTCAGCATCTTAGAGCTGTAAGCCTTTTCTATGCATGCATACTTTTATCGATTAAAATTTGAGAATAACATGGTGATTCTATTTGAGATCACAGGGCTTATAGATTCTATAAGATGAGAGGTGGAAAGTACGACCTGTCGAAAAAAGGCGTGCCACTAGACATCCATCATCACTGGCCGGTAAGTATGTGATTTTATGAATACATATCATACACAATGTTGCAACTAAATAACCAATCTCCCGTTATGTAGTGCCACAAGCAACCACAAGGATCGGTCCTATGTGGATTCTATGCGTGCGAGTTCATGAGAGTGAACGGACGATACATCACGAACCCTGACAAGGTATTATTAGTAATAGTCAAGTATGTATTTATGTCATTAAAGATGCAAATGTGTTATTATTGAGTATAAATAGATGATGTTTATAAAATTCCTTTACAGCAATTTCAACGAGGAAACCCGGAGAACTTGACCGAAGCTGCATTGTATGGCATAATCGAGGACCTCTGCACATTCATATTGAAAGAGGTCATACCCGCAGAAGGAAAATATCACGATGCTTCCGGGACATTAGCTTTGCCAGAGTTCAGAATACTAACAGAAATTAGTAGATTATCTCTTAGCCGAGATAGTTATTAGAGCTTAGGTGAAAATTTATGATGTATAGAATGCATGAAGCATATATGGTTGTAAACAGAATACTTTGATGTATATAAATGTATGATAGAATTTAATTTCATGTTGCTTTCAATATCAATATAGATCTATATATATATATGTTTGTGTGTGTGTAAATAAATATATATATAATTCAGTATTGTTTGAAATTTTGAAAAAAGGCGGGAAAACTTCCACTGGCGGCTAAATAAAGAAAACCGCCAGTGAAAAGTGCATTTCCACTGGCGGTTTGCTTTATAAAACCGCCAGTGGAAATGCATTTCCACTGGCGGTTTTCTTTATTCAGCCGCCAGTGGAAATGCACTTTTCACTGGCGGTTCCTTAAGAAAACCGCCAGTGAAAATGCACTTTTCACTGGCGGTTCCAAAATAACCGCCAGTGGAAATAGCACTGGCGGTACTGAAAAACGCCTGTGTAAATAGGTTTAGAACCGCCACTATAGAGCTTCTGTGTACTAGTGGATGTTTATTTAGATATTCTATTGAAATTAGTCTTTAAGTTGGTGCCCCCGTCATCTGCAAGTGTGCCTCTAGCACGAGTGCATCTAGTAACCTAGAGCAATGGCGCTTTATGCATGCCCTGTCCCCCCAGGCCCCCACGCTGGCCCAAGGGCAAATCTGCATCTAGTGGAGCTAGGACCCACCTGAGCAGCATTGATCAAAGAGAAGCTACTATTTGCAGCTTCTTTTTCTATACCGCATTACCGCATACGAGATCACGATTTTAAGGACTTCTACTGTGAAGCTGTGTGAAAAGCTCCTGTTTTAGTAGGACCAAAAATGCATCTTATATTTTGGTTTAGGGGGACATTAACAAAAAAGCTACTCTAACAGTTACTTGAATTAAGTTTCTAAATTTACAAAGTTCCTATCTGAACCAATTTTGTCCCAAAATATGGCAACAGATGAGGGAGTCTCAAAATTCTTCCGCTCGCCAATTTCATCGTCAAAACGAGTTGCACGCCACTGTTTAACACCCTTTTATCATCATAATAGAAAAGAAAAAAAAAGAACGGGACAGCTAATCTCAATCTCTCGCTGCCTAGATTTTTTTTTCTTGAATCCCCTATGTACTATTGTCAGTTGCTTTGTTGCATCATGATTTTCTTGTGTATATTTACAACTGGAAGGATTTGTTATATTCTCACTTTTTTTAAAAAACGTGGTCTCAATTATTTAAAAAGGTGATCCGATATCTTTTAAAAAGGTTTAGCAACCTAAAAGAAGGGAAACATTAGAGATTAAAGGTTTTGTGACTATTAATATTTATTAAGGGACTTTCTAAACATGACATTTAGGGAGTTTTTTTAATGAGAACTATTAGAGATGCTCTTATAAGATAAGTTTAGAGCATCTCCAAAAGCTCTCAATTATATTCCCAAAACAATATTTTAGGGGTAAATGTGAAAAACCTCTATCCAACAAATCTTATTCTATGCTCTCATTTTTTCGGGGTCCCAAAACCAAAGCTTTGCGTATAGATTTAGGCCCCGTTCGTTTCTCCCGGAATGGCCCTGGAATTTTTCAGGTTGATCAAAACTTACATAAATTAAAACAACAATAAGGCTTAGAATTGTTTCGGTTCACCGTTTCGAGAGACCCCAACGCCCCCTTAGGGTTAACTCACTGTCGTCCCAATATGTGTTTTTTCTTTCTAGCATCCAGAAGCCGTACGTGAGGGGCTGAGCCACTGAGGGCCTTGGATGGCTGGACTGGACCTCGTGGCGTCCTCCACGTACGTCGTGCTCTCTGTTAGAAAATATTTTATGTGATCTAATTCCAAGGGGTGCGACCCGTTATGGTGTCCCTTCACTATGTATATATATGTACACTTCATGAAGATAATACAACAGTCCTGTCATTTGTCATTCTCTCTGTCTCTCTCCACTTGTCTCTCTCCACTGAGTTACAATACGTTATCAGACATGTTGCTTTCCAACGAGCAAGAAGAGGCCGTAACACTGTCATCAGAGCGGTTACAAGTCTCTCTCCTTTGCCGCCGGAACAGGGAAAGGGTAGCGGGAAAAGATCTGCTGCACCTGGGACCCGCCGCCGCCTTGTCCTGCAACCGGAGGAACGAAGCAGTGGGCGCATGGGATGGGATCATCACAGCCTGGAGATGTTTATCTTCAGCGTCCAGTCTTGTCCTGCTGCCAACCGAGCGGAAGCGGCTTTGGCGCGGACGTAGCGCGTCACCGGCAAGGAGCGGTCGTGACCTGCTGCAGAACCGAGCGGAAGCGGCTTTGGCGCGGACGTAGCGCGTCACCGGCAAGGAGCGGCCCCGGCTAACTGGCTCCAGCCGGCCACGACGTGACGCGGGCGTGACTCCGGCGGGCCACGCTCAGGTGCGAGAAGGAAGCCACTAGGCGCTGACGCGGGCGTGACTCCGGCCAGCCGCCAGGCGCTGCGCGGCCGTGGCCATGGCGAGCCCCGACCAGACGGTGGATGGCGCTGGCGCCTGGTGGGACCACAACCGTCAATGCAGCAAACACGTTGGAAGCCATGGCTTTGTGTACGTACATGTACATCAACGGTCTTTTATTTTTTGCAATTTCAGACATATGACTTTATATTTATACATAATTACTATATTAATCAGTATTTGGTATCTAAATTTGAATATTTAGACTACTAATGATATATGTAATTATGGTAGTTGTCTGTTTTATTATGAAAAACGCAGACTTGTGAATTATATTTTTATTTACATTTATAATTCACATATTTTCGACTTGCTTTTATGTTGCATTCTTTTACGCTTGCATGGAAAAGATAGCACATAATTAAGTCGAAACTTAATGGTCCTCATGCAAGAAAATGTTGCATTTTTTGGGAAAAGCATAGGGTGATGGAGTCCTAAGCACTGGCTGCGCTAAATTCTTTATAGAATTTGGTAGCCCAGAGACCGTGCTTTAGGCCGCATTTAAAATGCCTATCACTATGAGGTCTACATCTTTCGAGATGATTACCTATACGTGCTATCCAAAAAGATCACGGACCAAGCAGGCGTCACGGGCTATGGAGCCAGGCTGGACGCTGCAGTCATGGTGACTGCTAAAAGAATTCTTTTAATTAAGTTCTACTTAATTAAACGATGAATTCTTGCAAAATATGACACATATCTTCAACTTGGGATTATTTCAACACATGATGGAGATCTAGGCTTTGGCTGCAATAAGTTCTTGGAATTTATTTGCCCTGAGACCAAGCTTTTAGACAGCAAAATGTTATTTGCCCATCAGTAAGAGGTCTACATCATATGGTTATGATGATTACCTATGTGTTCTTCCAAGTAGATATGTTGGAGATGTGATGTTGGTTATTCACTTTTATGGTGATTTCCATTTTATTTTTGAAATTTTGGTCAAGCACAGGGTAGTGGAGTCCTAAGCATTGGCTGCGGTATGTTCCTTGAATATATCAGCCCAGAGACCATGCTTTCAGGCGGCAAAAGTTTTGCCCACTACTGAGAGATCTACTCCATTGTTTCATTACATGGAGATTATCTACGTTGTGTACACCAATTTTCAAAAATCCTTTGGTACACTTTATGTGATACCTAGTGTTCTCCAGCATATAAAGATATGATATATTTTGTGGCATATTACAACATCAGAAAATGGTTAAGCCATTTGGAGGATAATTATTTAATAGAGTTTGATGAACTTGCCTACTGGGCTTAATTATCCTCAATGTTCATTGGATATGTTCATTTCATTTTTGCATTATATGGGAATTCATCTCTTCATTTTGGAGGAAATAAGATGCTCTCTTTCTCTTACGGTTCTTATGAAAAGAACTTATGTGCTTTTGCGGCTTGATATGCAAGCGCAAAATGAATAGCAAAGAAAATCATAAGACTTGTGGACTTATGAGTATGTGTCTGCATTATGTTGTAGACTAACACTTTGTATTCAAATATTTTTGCTTGAAAGCAAATATATAAGCACATTAAAAAGGGAAGGGCAATGAGTATGACAAACTATTTTGTCATTACACTATACGTGGTATAGTGTTGTATGCCTAAGCATCTAGTCATGTATATGAAATCTCAATAGATGCATACTACTCATGAAAGCTAAGATATGAAGTGTACTTCAATCTTCCATCTGACATGATAACATTGGTTAGTTGTGTAATTCATGATTTGGACTAATCATGTAACAACACTTCTTTTTCTAAGAGAAGACCACTTTGTTAGATGATTTGCTTTTGAGTAATATTTAAATGATGCATGAGATTTGGTGTAATCTCATAATTGATGTTGTGATAGGTTCAACTCATGCGGTGTGAGTTGAACACACTCATGTGATTTGAGTGTAAAAAAACTCATATGAATTTGAGTTAAACAAACTCATCGATTGGAGTTGATCACTCATGTTATTTGAGTTGAACAAACTCATCGATTAGAGTTGAACCAACTCATCAAGGGAGTTGAAGACTCATTGATTTGAGTTGTGCAAACTTGTACAGGGATTCTTCCAATTGAGGAAGAAGCATGCAATGTGGAGAATTGAGCCACAAACTCTATAAGTGGGGAAACAAAATATTCTCATATTCCTTTGGAAAGAGGAAAGAATATTTTGACAATCGCTTCGCACGATATCATGATATGTTAATATCTAGTCCCCTTTTGGTAATGGAAGTATCAAGGATGTGTTGATATATCCTAATTTTATCTTACCAAATTATAGAGATATCCATATAATTTCTATCATGTGGAAACACAAGGTGATAGTGATGGATATTGCATGTGTTTCTCGGAAACATTTCTTATGGATTGTATTCTACATACATCCTCTCGTACAATGTGTTGCATTTGTTAAACTTTTCATGTGATGTTACTTACCATGCGGGTAAGATTGAATTGGTCATCCCATTGTTGGGATGAAATGAAAAGTTATGAACAATTCTATTGGTCATGTTTTTCCCATAAGATAGATACTTGATGAGTATCATTGGGAATGAGATTTTAAGTCCCTCTTATCTTAAAATCTGATCTGAATTGGTTAAAGTTCTTTGAATTGTTTCAAAAGAACGAGTGTGGTCCATTACAAAGATGGTTTGGACATTGAAGGCTTTATATGGTTCTATGGTGCATCTATATGATGACCTGAAGTGTGTCATTCGGACAACACGTGACCATTAAGTAATAATGTCTCAAGCTTGAGCACATTAGCCTCCACACTGCTGAATTTGCCAAATCTGCTTACAATGATGATTATTTGTCTTGGTATTCAGAATGATATCCATAAAGGATATGATGAATCTGTGATAGATTCGAAAATTTCAGATCATTAATGTCCATCAGTAATGAATTGTCATTTCCAACTGGTTATGGTTGGAGTCAGGAAGTTTTGCACGCTCCTGACTTGTGATTAACTGCATGTACTACATGTACAAGTTCCCCTATGGTTTTTAGTACGTGGGAATCCGTGAAAGATTTCCCATGCGTACATTGGGTATGTTTTCCCAATCTCACCACCGCAACGTACATGTATGGGCACACAGAAAGCTGGGGATCTATGTGAGAATTCATTCTCCGTCGATCATTAAGTTTTTGAATCTCTTCATGAGAATCTATTTACGGCCCGTACGCTTGCTTGAATCATGAGCTTTTCCAGGCATTAGGGGGAGATTTCGAGTACCAAAAAGAATGCCAGGAAATTATAATGAATGCAGTAAGCATTCAGGCTCAGGATCACGTACGAAAACTGAACCTTTGGGTTCAATTGATTTGCAAGAAGTTGCAAATTGACTGCCATGTGCATTTACTAAAAGGTGTCACTCAAATTAATCCTATGTGAAAGTGCCAGAAAGAGTGGTTACATGGAAAACCACTTAACTCCCTATTGCAACGTAGTTGTAAATAAGAGGGGGAGAAGTATGGTCACAAATTGGGATTAAGATGCTTGCAAGCAGCTGAAGGCTAGGCCTTCTGAGATAGTAAATGCAGACCATCTATTCGTTGGTAACCAACCTAGTGTTGGTGGACACCTAAAGGATATTGATTATCCTGTGAATGGAAGACATTCACAACCTAGCTCAGTGCGCACTAATGAGGCTAGGTTATCGGAAGCCCTTGATTCTCGTTTTGGGATTTCACGAGGAATCATAAGGGTACATAAAAAATGACTTTATGTCAACTGGAGAATTGTGTTATTTAAAAGCTACAAGTGTCGACACATACATCTCAGCAATTGTATATGCACTCCAAGTGATCCAAAAGACTATGGCCATAGCAGAGCACGAGTATGCTCAAACTGGATCTTGTTGAGTGATACAATGTTGCAGAGATAGCCTTGCTCACCAGAAAGAAGTGTTAACTTATTTTCACTTCAAGGTATCTTACTATGGATACAAGTTTGTTTTCATGGACTTGGAAACAATGAGGTGGTGAGAAAGCATGGCTAGTAGCAACTGGGTTTATACGCAAACCCAAGCATTATTTTAATGCTATAAATTCTCCCCTACTGTGAGTAGTTAAATTCCGATACAATAATATGGGCAGTAAATCATCTATCTTTGCAGTTGATAGATGTAGTGACAACATGTGCATATGTGGTCACTGAATTATGGTATTTATGGAGTCTCGAAGGATTCCAAATACATAATAACCAATCACAAATTTGCAATGCTTGGAAAGTCTTTGTGACTTAGAGCATTCAGGTCAAATATGGTACATTCGACCTAGTGAATCCTTCTTTCTGAAAGGATACACAAAGTATGGTATGTTCAGTGTAAATATGTGCAACATATTTTAAACATACATTACTTATCGACGGAGTTCAAGATAGAGGATATGAATTGTAAGAGATTTCAATTCAAAGTAAACTATCTTGAGTATCTTAGATACAAAGTTGTCTATATCCAACATATATTGAAGAAATTCAATATGAGAGAATCATTGTTATTTGATTCTTTCCGATCATGAGATGTGCTATTGTATCTTGCAAGAGCATCCGGCCGGATATTGCTTTGCAAAGATTTGCTAGCTAACAGCACATGAGATCGAGTTATGATCTCCAGGTGTACTCATGCTCTCCTTATGTTTGGATATACTGATCTTGGATATCTATAGAAGATCCCTAGGTACAAGATCAATGACATACTTCCAGTAAGTTGGACCTACTGTTTGATAAATGTTGATCAATAGAGATTAATGGTCACTTACACTAATCATTCTATAGTACACTTCGTGAGATTGTACAGAATGATATACTACATACTGAGGGTATGTGGTGGTCATGATTTTATATCATTGACCTTATTATCTATGGTGATAATATTACTTTGTGTTGTTTAGATGAAAAACAAGTTAAGAACTAAGTCTATACCTTACTCCACATTTTAAATGTGTTTGAGAGTAGGTATGAGATGACTTAGTAATTTGCAAAGATCAGGGGGAGTTTCCTCTTGATCAGAAGAACTTGTTTATACATCATGTTGTACTCTTTTCTTTGTATGAGTTTTCACCTATTTGGGTTTCTCATTCAAAGTTTTTAACGAGGCAACATCAACACAAGGCCTATGTCGTATCATCTATTTTTTTCCGTAGTGGTTTTTGAGAATGATATATTATGACATAGTTATTGTTGTATTTGAACTAGGATATGAGTTTATATCCCTAGAGTTCAAATGGATCAACAATAGAGTATGACTACTCTCCTTATTTTTCCCGTTGGGTTTTTAAGGAGACTCGGCTCATATGTTGATTTCCCAGATTTTCTGACACGATTATCTTGGAGAAATATTAGCCTGAGTTATATGTCTCATCATTTATTTTCCCCACTGGGGTTTTTGAGATGATGACTATAGACATATTATTGTTCTTTGGGCTAGAGGTCCATGGGAGAACAATGACATACTATGGTTCAATTGAACCACCGACAATTATCTATAAAGATAATTGAACTTGTATTGTTCAGATGGAAACAGGTTATATCAGGAGCAACATTAATCAACATATTGCTCCTAAATTGTATTATCCATCTTGCAAACAAAGTCTTGTGATAATCTTGCTGATCTATTCACAAAATCTCTACCATACTCAACATTTTCAGAAATGTGTTGAGGTGATTGGTATGAGAAGACTTAAGTGCTTGCAAGATCAGGGGGAGTAATTCTCCGTGATATTCGACCTGTTTTGTACCATCATATTACACTCTTTTCTTTGTATGAGTTTTGCCTTGTTAAGGTTTTCTCATCCAAAGTTTTTAACGAGGTAATATCAACTAAGCTATATGCATCATCATTGACTTTTCCCCACAGGGGTTTTTATGCATGATGATTACAAGCATATTTTTCTTTTGGAGTTCAATATGAGTTTTACTCATAATCCAAAAGATATTGTGTACTCCTTATTTTTCCCACAGGGTTTTTGAGGAGATAATATATAAGAAGATAACTGATAGATGATCAAATGAAGTTGGAATTGATCAAGGGGGAGTGTTAGAAAATATTTTATGTGATCTAATTCCAAGGGGTGCGACCCGTTGTGGTGTCCCTTCACTATGTATATATATGTACACTTCATGAAGATAATACAACAGTCCTGTTATTTGTCATTCTCTCTGTCTCTCTCCACTTATCTCTCTCCACTGAGTTACAATACTCCCCTGCGACGCTACGCGGTGCCGCACACTCCAGTTGACGTCATGCGGCAGCCAGGGGAGGTGGTCGCTCCCTTACTAGCTCAATGTCACAAGCTTCTCCTACTGCTTCACCTCCATATTCAGTTTAAGAAAAGGTCAACCGAGCTTGATGGATTGCATTTTGATATTTTTAAGGAACTCTTGGAGTTGGTATATTTTTTGAGCTTTTAGACTTTTGAGATGAGCCTAATATAGAGGTATTTGGAACATAAATACTAGAAGCCGTTGGAGATGGTAATAAAAATAATTTTGTTAAATTGTCTAGAATCACAACCAAACATGTCAAGAATGTGCTTGTGCACGGTGTACCCGTGGACCCGGTCCATGTGACTCACGTCCTCGTCGATACAGTCCGGCACCTTTCCCTCGCCCTTCCTACCGTTACCCATCGGGCATCGCGCACGGCTGCCGCTTTGCGGCCCCTGCCTCTGGCAGCCTGTCGACGTCCCCGTCCGGCGTCCGCTCGCCCGCCACCGTGCGCCAGCCGCCAGCCCTCCCCTCGTACCCGGAGCCCCGCGCCGCTGATCCACTCCGGAACTCACCAATCACCATCTATATAAACCACCACCTCCCCAGGGCCCAGGCACATGAAACCAACACTTGAGTTCACTTCACCTCTACTACACAGGACAGCGCACATCCCACCCACCAGGGCCACTACCACTTTACCAGGTCACCACTCAGCACCACCGCTCTCTCGGAGGCCAAATCCCCCAAGACCAAGGGAAAGGAGGCAGAGAAAGAGACCGGTGAGGTGGTGAGCAATGGAGCCGGCAGCGGCGGTGGAGCGGCTGGCGCAGCGCCTGGTGCCGCCGGCGGAGGCCACCCCCACCGGCCCTCACGGCCTGTCGTGGCTGGACCGGTACCCGACGCAGATGGCGCTCATCGAGTCGCTGCACGTCTTCAAGCCCGACCCGGCGCGTGACGGGGCGAGCCCCTCGGAGACCATCGAGCGGGCCCTCGCGCGGGCGCTGGTCGACTACTACCCGCTGGCTGGCCGCCTCGCCGTTTCCGAGGGCGCCGGGGGCCTCCACGTCGACTGCAGCGCCGAGGGCGTCTGGTTTATCGAGGCCGCTGTGCGGTGCCGCCTGGAGGACGTCGACTACCTCGAGTACCCGCTCCAGATCCCCAAGGACGACCTGCTGCCGCACCCGCTGCCGAGACCTACCCACGAGGAGGAGAGCAAGCTGATCCTACTCGTCCAGGTACGCGCACACGCACAGGCGGCCGTCCGTGGATTAATTCCATCTGCATTGTGCGGGATTGCGTTGCTTTGCCGTGGATTTGCGACTCCCAGCTCTCTCTCTCTCTTTCTCTCTCTCTGACCGCTCCGTGCAGGTGACGGCGTTCGAGTGCGGCGGCTTCGTGGTGGGCTTCCGGTTCAGCCACGCGGTGGCGGACGGGCTCGGCGCGGCCAAGTTCATGGGCGCGGTGGGGGAGCTGGCGCGCGGGGCGGACCGGGTCTCCGTGGCGCCCACCTGGGCCCGCGACGCCATCCCGGACCCGGCCGGCGCGCTGGTCGGCAGCCTCCCCGAGCCCACGGGCGCCAAGCGCCTCGAGTACCTGGCCGTCGACATCTCCGCTGACTACATCGACCACTTCAAGTCCCAGTTCGCGGCGGCCACGGGCGGGGGCCGCTGCTCCGCGTTCGAGGTGCTCATCGCCAAGGCGTGGCAGAGCCGCACCCGCGCGGCGGGGTTCGAGGACCCGGACACCCCCGTGCAGCTCTGCTTCGCCATGAACGCGCGGCCGCTTCTCGGCGCCCGCCTCCCGCGTGGCGGCGCCGGCTTCTACGGCAACTGCTACTACATCATGCGCGTCGCATCCACGGCCGACAAGGTGTCCTCGTCGTCCGTCACCGACGTGGTGAAGGTCATCAGGGAGGGAAAGAAGCGGCTGCCGTCCGAGTTCGCGCGGTGGGCCGCGGGGGAGGAGGGCGCCGACCCCTACCAGATCACCTCCGACTACCGGACGCTGCTGGTGTCGGACTGGACGCGGCTGGGCTTCGCGGAGGTGGACTACGGCTGGGGCCCGCCCGCCCACGTGGTGCCGCTGACGAACTTGGACTACATCGCCACGTGCATCCTCGTCAAGCCATGGGCCCACAAGCCAGGGGCGAGGCTCATCACGCAGTGCGTGACGCCCGACCGCGTCTCGCGCTTCCACGACGCCATGGTGGACATGAACTAGCGTCCCGTCCCACCACGGCCTTCGTCTCCGTCAGCCCCCCGTTTGTTCATCGCTTTCTTGATTTTTTTTTCTCGTCTCCGTTACTGTGGTAATTAGCCGTCGGTAATTAGTAATCACGTTGCAGCCTTCTGGCGAGTGGTCAACAACAACAACAAAAATGCAAACAGTAAACTAATACGTATAGCAATAACAAAAAAGATACTAAGGGGGTGTTTGGTTGCCCCTGCTAAAGTTTAGCCCGGGTCACATCAAGCGTTTGACTTTTAAATAGGAGTATGAAATATAGACCGAACCAACTGGACTAGATTCGTCTCGTCTTTTAATCTTCGGCTGACAAATTAGTTTTATAATCCGACTACATTTAATACACGGAACGGAGGTTCAAACATTCGATGGGACAGGGGCTAAATTTTAGTTTGGGGTAACCAAACACCCCCTAATAACAAAGGTGGTGGCGTACATACAGACAAGACAAGCAGCCAGCTAGAGCCAGGTGAGGTGAAATGAAGGACAGGAGGAGAGGTATGGCGGGACAGCTAGAACAGTTGTTGGGATTGGTATTGGATTCCTTATTTCCTTTGGGTGTATTCTCTTTTGTCGGTGCCGGGTTTTTCTCTTTTGTGCTCCTTTCTAGTTCTTCGGGGGCTTTGATTTGAAGGAAATATCAAAGCTGGACTTGGTGGGAAGCCACCAACTAGTCTGCCCCTAAATACTATAATCAGATTTTATTTGTAATATAGTAGTGTTTAACTCTTTTTTTTTGTCAAATTGTATACACATGAACTACAAGATATGTGATCTTGCAAAGAAACATAGCAGTAATGGGTACATACTGCATATTATTTTTCGCGTGAACATCTGCATGATTTATTACGGGCAATTTTCTATCTCTATTTTTTTTAATTTTCACTTTAATTTCGTTTATATCTTATACGTTAAATTTAGAACCGAATCAATTAAATCATGGGCGAGTCGGTTTTCTTTTTTACGTGAGATCATTTGGAGCCCACTCTATAAATTAGGAAGACAACTTCTAAACACAAGACAAAAAGATAATTAATCTAGTAGGTCGTGGTGGGAGAGTTTTTTGTTTCTCGGTAGAATCTACTAGGTTTAGGTGAGATTGCTCTCGACCTCAGGCTAGCTTCATCTCTGGCATCGGCTTTACTAAGAGCTTGTTTGTTTGGGATTGTATCATATTTTAAACTAAATATTATTAGAGGCACCCTCTAAAGTAGAGGCACGCTTATGGTCATCAAGACATGGCTTGAGACTCGAGACGTGGTCAAATTTTTTTAACCCTCTTAAAATATAAGAAATTACACAATTAATTTACCATGCTCTAATGGTATTTATATAGTCGATCTTTATTAATGAGTATTTATTATATGCTTTTTATTGTTGTAGTAGGTTCTATCTCTGGTGTTAAAATGATTGACAAAGAAGAATAAATATATTAATTTATAATAACATTTTTTATTTGTTATGTTTTTTTAACTTTTGAATTATACTTTTTTGACGTGCTTTTGTGATAAGTCCGTTTAGGCCTTTAGCAAATCTTGATTTCCTCATTGGACTTAAGGACGGTGCGCGAGGAGTGTCGTGCCTTCAAAACTTTGTTTCGGTGAAGAACCCACACTAAGGGGTTGTTTAGTTTGCTGCCTAATTTGTTATAGTTTGTCACACCTAAGGTTAGACAAGTTTGACAAAGTTAGACATGTGTTTGATTTAAAGCCATAGTTGTGGCAAGATTTTTCTCCTGCTACGTAGGCCCACTTATCAATGACTGATAAAAGTGTGGCAAGATTCTCTTAGGCGTGGCAAACTGTGGCGCAAAATTTGAGTGCCTAACCTTAGGCACCTTAGGCAAGTGTGGCATAAAATTGTATGGCAAATTTTGGCACCATAGGTATAGAACCAAACAACCCCTAAGTGTTTGATTCGAGGAATGAGCTAGTCTACCATCTTCTCACTCATCACTTTTTGTTTGATTTGTTGAATGTAATGACTTGATTCATCACCACCTCATTCCTCATAGTTAGTTAGTACCCACCAAATTTAAGGAATAGACCCATGATGCATCACCTCATTTTGGATGGAGTGATTTCTCAAACCAAACACCCCCTAAATATATAGAATTAAGTTTTTAGGCAACCTCACGTGACTGCTCGCTAAGTTAATCTCTGCTCTGACAAGTAAATTTCCATGTGTATGTTCTGGGCTTCAGACGGTGTGCTCGGTGCACGCAAGGTTTATACTAGTTTGGGCAGAACATCCCTACATCTAGTCTTCGGCGCTCGCACTACCGACACCTCTGTTGCTCGATGCTTAAAGTAGGGGTTACAAGCGGACGAGAGAGGAAGGAAGGGCTCCCAAGTCCCTTATGCGGGGGTGGACCTAAAGACTACGGAACTGGAGTCCTACGCTAAGCCTTGGCTCCGGCCCCCAATTCTTCACGTCTCTCTAGGCATAGGTGATGGCCTTCTGTCGAGTGTCTTCTCCAGGTCCGTCGTGGTGCTGGTGTTGGTCATCTCCTTGGTCCTCGAAGCTAACCTCCTCCTTTTATAGGCCAAGGTGGGAGGTCGGCCGTCGGTGGCTTCTTTGAGAAGGAGTTGTTATACCGTGGTAAAACCGAGTGTCTTACCATGGCAAGGCTACTTGTCCGTATGCGCCTTGTCATCTCTGTTCGAGTTCATTTGGTGCATCGTGTGGGGCGGCGTGGGGTCTTGGCGCCATCATGACTACCTCCGCGCCACTTTGACGTCTACCCTTCGTAGCTTGGGTCTCGGCGTGGCTTGTCGCGTTGCGGGCCCTGTGGGCGGTTCTCGCTCTTAGGCCTAAGCTTGATATGTTATGAGTGCTACGCAGGGTGAGGGCTTGTTGGTCATGAGTCCACCGCTTGACCGAAGGGTTGCATATGTCATGGTGCACTATAAGCCGAGGGGCTACACAGGTCATGAGTGGAAGGCGAGAATCTCGGGGCTCATCCGAGGGCGGGTCCTTCTAGGGTAGATGATTCCCTTACTCCCTCCCTCACGAGAGGCCCATAGTAGTTCAAAGGCTCCTATCTTGTGCGCTCTCTATGACCGGTGAGCCTAGGGGCCTAGGGATCTTATCCCTGACAGTCGGTCTCGGGCTAGGTGAGGAACCCACTCGAGTGGTTTCCTTTCGGTTCGCCCGACCCCCATCTGCCGCTCAGCCATGCTTGACCCTAGGCTTGGTGCCTCGAGACTTATCCAAGGGCATGTGCTTTCGGGGTAGTCGATTCTTTTACTCCCTCACTGATGGGTGGCCTCTAGTAGTTAGGAGGCTCTCAACCCCTGCGCTCTCTCTAGTCAGTGGGTCCGTAGGTGCCTAGGGATCTTTTCCCCGATAGTAGGCCCTGAGCCCCTAAGGGGAGAGTTTTTCCCTTAGGGCTGATTTGGTGACAAGGGGATCACGAGAGGATTAGAGGGGATTGAGGGGGAAATGAACTAATTTCCCCCTCAATCCCCTCCAATCCCCCCGTGATCCCTGGTCACCAAATCAGCCCTTAGGGGCTTATTTCTGGGTCGGGCAACGTTTATTCTACCATCCTTTTGAGTGGTCGTGGTATTCGTTCCATTGAGATTTGGACCACCTTTGACGTAGCTCGCTTAAAGTTGGGGTGGGGTCAGACGGTTTTGTTTCTTTATAAATTTAGGCAGTTATCCGTTCGTGGTCACCCTACGAGCCTTTTGCCCTTTGGTTCCTTCCACGAATGGACTCCACAACTAGGTTAGCTAACGTGCTGCGGGACAGATTGATGCCACGTCGTGTTGGTCAAGGGTCGAGGTAAGGCTCCCCCTTGATCGAGTGCCTCCCCCTTGCTCGAGTGCCTCCTCCCCTCTTTGTGGGTGAGTCTGATGCCTCCCCCTCTCCGTCTTTGAGAGGCCCTGAAAAGGAAATGGACTTAATCATTTCCTATAATTGATTTTGGTGGTTGATGTCCAACACAAACCACGTGGACTAACTAGTTTGTCTAGATATCATTTATCACAGGTGCATAAGGTTCAACACAAACCAAGAAAGAAATTCAGTTAGGGACTCAATCAAAAAATTGGAGCAAGACTGAGAGTGTGCTGCCAAGTGGCGCACCGGACAATGTCCGGTGCACCGGGCCAGGCAGCCAGCAAACCAGCCACTCTCGGGTTTCTTCTGGGCGCGCTCCACTATAATTCACTAGACTGTCCGGTGTGCCACCGGACTGTCCAGTGAGCCAGCGGAGCAACGACTCCCTGCTCGCCAACGGTCGACTGCTCAGATGAACAGTGCTGAACAGTGCCGCGCAGAAGTCAGAGGTCACCGGACTGTCCGGAGCAGCAAAAAGACAAAACGCTCCAACGGTCAACAGCTCCAAACCCTAACGCACGCGCTGACATGGCGTGCACCCAACAGTGAACAATGAATGTCTGGTGCGCCACCGGACTGTCCGGTGCACCCATCACCAGCAGACTTGGCCAACGGCTAGGAAGTGGTTAGGGGCTATAAATACCCCCCAACCACCTCATTCAAAGCTATCTCCAAGTGTGCTGAATTCAACATCCAATACAAGAGCAAAAGACTCCACTCCAAGACACATTCAATAGATCAAAATCCTCTCCAAGACCCAAAATCAACTCCACCACTTAGTGACTTGAGAGAGAGTTTTTTGTGTTCATTTGCGCTCTTGTTGCTTGGATTGCCTTCTTCCTTTCTCATTCCAATTCTTAAGTGCTTTGTAAAGCTAAGCAAGAGACACCAAGTGTGTGGTGGTCCTTGCGGGGTCTTAGTGACCCGTGTGATTAAGAGAAGGCTCACTCAGTCTAAGTGATCATTTGAGAGAGAGGGAAAGAGTTGAAATAGTCCCGGCCTTTGTTGCCTCCTCAACGGGGATTAGGTTCTTTGGAACCGAACCACCGTAAAACAAATCACCGTGTTTACTTGTGTTGATTTCCATTTGATTTGTTTGCCCTCTTTCCTCTCTCTAAGGTTTCCTTGCCAATATTGATTTGAGTTTGCTCCCAAACGTTATCTGCATCATTTGAGCAACTCGTGGCAAGAGAAACAATCTTTCACCTCGAATTTAATTCTAACGCTAACCCCAGCCTTAGTGTGTGTTTAAGTTTATAAATTTCAGGGTTCGCCTATTCACCCCCCTGTAGGCGACTTTCAATTCGTATCAGAGCCAGTGCTTCATTAAGAGTCTAAGCAATTCGAAGTGATGTCTGGAGATCACGCCAAGAGGGAGATCATTACCGGCGACAAGCCCGCGGGCTTGGGGAAGACTCTCTCAAGGGAGTCCGGCAACAAGTATAAGGAGGAATCCTCTTCCTCCATCAAGTCATATAGGAGGGGTGACAAGAAGAAAAAGAAAATGAAGAAGGTGGTCTACTACGAGACCGACTCTTCATCACCCTCCACGTCTGGCACCGAGTTGTCCACTACTTCTAAGCGCCATGAGCGCAACAAGTATAGTAAGACGCCCCTACGCTATCCTCGTATTTCAAAGCACGCTCCATTACTTTCCATACCCCTAGGCAAACCACCATATTTTGATGGTGAAGACTATTACATGTGGAGTGATAAAATGAGGCACCATCTAACCTCACTCCACGAAAGTATTTGGGATATTATTGAGTTTGGAGCGCATGCACCACAAGTGGGGGACGAGGACTACAACTCGGATGAGGCCGCCCAAATTAGGCACTTTAACTCCCAAGCAACTTCTATACTCCTTGCCTCTTTATGTCGAGAGGAGTATAATAAGGTGCAAGGGTTAAAGAACGCCAAAGAAATTTAGGACGTCCTCAAAACGACGCACGAAGGGGACGAGGTGACCAAGATCACCAAGCGCGAGACGATAGAGGGAGAGCTCAGTCGATTCATTCTCAACAAAGGGGAAGAGCCACAAGCTAGTACAACCGGCTCAAGACAATGGTGAACCAAGTGCGCAACCTCGAGAGCACCAAGTGGGATGACCATGAGATGGTCAAGGTTATTCTTAGATCACTTGTTTTTCGTAATCCCACTCAAGTGCAACTAATCCATGGAGACCCTAGATATAAACAGATGTCTTCCGAGGAAGTGATTGGCAAGTTTGTGAGCTTTGAACTTATGTTCAAAGACTCCAAACATATTGTCAACTTGGAGCAAGGCGCCACCTCTACACCTGAGGTGCAACCCGTTGCATTCAAAGCAACAAAAGAAAAGAAAGAGAAATCTACACCATGTAGGCTTCCAATTGACGCCTCCAAGCTCGACAACGAGGAGATGCCTCTTATCATTAAGAGCTTTCGACAAATCCTCAAGCAAAGGAGGGGGGAGGACTACAAACCTCGCTCCAAAAGGGTGTGCTACCGATGTGGTAAGTCTGGTCATTTCATTGCAAAATGTCCATATACAAGTGAAAGTGACAGAGACGATGACAAGAAGGGGAAGAAGAAAATGGAGAAGAAAAGGTACTACAAGAATAAGGGTGGCGAAGCGCACATGGGGCGAGAATGGGACTCCGACGAGAGTTCCATCGACTCCTCCTCCGACGAGGACGCTGCCAACATCGTCATCAACAAGGGACTTCTCTTCCCCAACGTCGGCCACAAGTGTCTCATGGCTAAGAATGGCAAGAAGAAGAAGGTATACTCTAGAGCCACCCCTAAGTATACTACATCCGATGATGAGGGTAGCTCTAGTGATAATGAAGATAATTTAATTTCTCTCTTTTCCAACCTTAACATGGGCCAAAAGAAAAAATTAAATGAATTAATAGAAACCATTAACGAGAAGGATGATCTCTTGGAATGCCAAGAGGATTTGCTCGTTAAAGAAAATAAAAAGATTTGTTAAGTTGAAAAATGCTTATGCTCTAGAAGTAGAAAAATGTGAAAACTTAACTAAGGAGCTTAGCATATGCAATGATTCAATTTCATGTCTTAGAAATGAAAATACTAGTTTAAATGCTAAGATTGATGAATTGAATGTTTGCAAACCCTCTATATCTACTGTTGAGCATGTCACTATTTGTACTAGATGTAGAGATATTAATGTTGAAGCTATCGATGATCACCTTGCCATAATTAAACAACAAAATGATCACACAGCTACATTAAATGCAAAAATTGCCGACATGAACTTGAAAATGAAAATTTTAAATTTGCTAGAAGCATGCTCTATAATGGGAGACACCCTGACATTAAGGATGGTATTGGTTTCCAATAAGGGAACCAAAGCACCACCAAACTTAATGCCCCTAAGAAATTGTCTAATTTTGTTAAGGGTAAGGCTCCCATGGTTCAGGATAGAGAGAGTTACATTTTATATCCTGCAAACTATCCTGAGCATAAGATTAGGAAAATTCATGCTAGAAAACCTCACACTGCTTCTCATCAAGCTTTTATGTATAAAAATGAGGCTTCTAGTTCCAGACATACCACTAATGTTAAAATGCCTAAGAAGAAAATTCCTAATGCATCAAATGAACAAAATATTTCATTTAAGACTTTTGATGCTTCTTATGTCCTTACCAACAAATCAGGCAAAGTAGTTGTCAAATATGTTGGGGGCAAACACAAGAGTCCAAAAACTTGTGTATGGGTACCCAAGGTGCTTGTTTCTAATGTAAAAGGATCCAAAACCGTTTGGGTACCTAAGAACAAGGCCTAAATTTATTTTTGTAGGTTTATGCATCTGGTGGACCAAGTTGGATAATCAATAGCGGGTGCACAAACCACATGACAGGGGAGAAAAGGATGTTCTCCTCATATGAGAAAAATGAAGATCCCCAAAGAGCTATTACATTCAGTGATGGAAATCAAGGTTTGGTCAAAGGTTTGGGTAAAATTGCTATATCCCGTGACCATTCCATTTCCAATGTTTTTCTTGTAGATTCTTTATATTACAATTTGCTTTCTGTTTCTCAATTATGCAAAATGGGATACAATTGTCTATTCACTGATGTAGGTGTTACTGTCTTTAGAAGAAGTGATGATTCAATAGCATTTAAGGGAGTGCTAGATGGTCAACTATACTTAGTTGATTTTAATGATAACCAAGATGAACTAGACACTTGCTTAATTGCTAAGACTAACATGGGTTGGTGTAATCGACCAAACTCAGGAAGGTAAGGAATAGAAGATGAACAAGATAGAAAAGCAACATAGAAGAACAGGGAGCAGAGGTGGTTTGGTATTAGGTGGGAAAACAGAAATCTGTTACACTTTTCTTGATACCCTCTGTTCTCTCTTCCCAGATACTTATCCCCCTCACTTACACGCCTGAGAAGGCCACACACCATCACACCATGCTTGGCTACAACACACGACCTCTAGGCCGTCACCCAGTCAGGCCCGCTCACTCGGACACTTGGCTTGTGAATTCTTCCTCCTTTCTTTGGCCCAGCTTCCTTCTCTTTGTCACTTGGACGGCCCACCTCTTCAAACTCCAGTCCTGGTGCCACGCTACTCACACTCCCCCGGCGAAGAAATCCTACTTGCCCCCAAGCAGGCGCTTGAGGAAATGCTTGACGTAGAGCTGTAGAATCCTCCCAAGTGGCCAACGATGGTGGCATACTGGACCACTGCACCAAGACCTGGGACTTCCCATCTGCACCAATACGCTTCTACAATACATGTTGAGGCACCATGAACCCATCCAGCTCCTTGGGCAATTGTGCCACTGACACCGCAGATGGAATAGCCTTTTTCAATTGAGAAACGTGAAATACAGGATGCACACTAGATGAAGAAGGCAATCCCAATTTGTAAGCCACTGCTCCCACCTTGGCAACCACCGGAAATGCCCCAAAGAAACGAAACGCCAGCTTTTGATTAGCACGAGGTGCTAGAGAAGACTGAACATATGGTTGGATCTTCAAAAACACCATATCTCCTACTGAAAACTGACGCTCCACACGATTTTTATCAACTTGCGACTTCATTCACTGCTGCACCAACTGCTACATCACTGTCTTCTCGTGGAGCCACTCTTGCAAAGAGTTAACTGGACATGCTGTGTTGAGACCAACACCAAAGTGGCATGGTTTATACCCATACAACACCTCAAAAGGAGAGAATCCCAATGCTGAATGCCAAGTAGCATTATACCAAAACTCGACCAAATAAATCCAATGCACCCACTTGTGAGGACAAGCGCTCACAAAGCAACGAAGATAGGTTTCCATGCACTGATTCACACGTTCTGTTTGACCGTCGGTTTGAGGGTGGTAGGCACTACTCATTTGGAGAGATACTCCAGTTAATTCAAACAAATTTTTTCACAATTGGCTTGTAAAGATTTGATCACGATCTGATACAATGGCTAAAGGTAAACCATGCAACCTATAAACGTGCTCCATAAACACTTGGGCCACCGATGCAGCAGTAAAGGGGTGTTTCAGAGGGACAAAATGGCTGAACTTGGAGAACTTATCTACTATCACTAGAACACAATTCTTACCAGCAGACAAGGGCAGTCCTTCCACAAAATACATGCTGATAGTTTGCCAAGCACCTTCAGGAATAGGCAAAGGTTAGAGAAATCCTGGATATTTAGTTCTCTTAGATTTTGCTTGCTGGCAAACTGCACAAGATTGGACAAATTGTTGCACTGTCTTTTTCAGCCCATACCAAGCAAACAGCTGTTTGACCTGATGGTAAGTAGCTGGAAACCCTGAATGTCCTCCCACTGGTGATGCATGTAGCGCCACCAACACATTATGGTGCATTGCAGTATTACTGCCCAACCAAATTCTTCCTTTATAGCGCAACAAACCCTCATAAAAGGAGAAATGAGGTACCGCTGTTTTGTCCACTGTCAATTTTTCTATCAGTTTGCAAGCAGCTTCATCAACCAAATACCCATCCACAATCTCCTGACACCAACTAGGCTGGACTACTGATATGGAAGAACACAACACTTCTTCGTGATTTCGCCTGGATAGTGCATCAACCACTTTGTTGTGAACTCCTTGCTTATAAACTACTTTGTACTTTAAACCCAACAACTTGGTGAATACCCTCTGTTGCCAATGGGTATGCAATCTTTGATCATTTAAATGCACAAGACTCTTCTGATCAGTAAAAATGACAAACTCATCATGCAATAAATAAGGTATCCACTGCTCCACAGCTACCAAAATAGCCAAATATTCTTTTTCATAAGTGGATAATCCCTGAGTTTTAGGACCTAAAGCTTTGCTAATGAAAGCTAAAGGGTGTCCTTCTTGCAACAAAACAGCCCCCACACCTGTCTTACATGCATCAGTCTCAATGCAAAAAGGTTTAGCAAAATCAGGCAAGGCCAACACTGGTGCACTGCAAAGGGCCTGCTTGATGGCTGCAAAAGAAACTTCATGTTCTGAAGTCCACACAAAGAGCACTCCTTTTTTCAACAATTCAGTCAATGGCTTTGTAATAACAGCAAAATATTTGACAAATTTTCTATAATAACCAGCAAGTCCCAAAAAGCTTCTCAACTCCTTCACATTAGCAGGGCTAGGTCAGTTCAAAACTGCTTCAATCTTAGCACTATCAGTAGTCACTCCAGCCTCCCTAATGACATGTCCCAAATAGGCAATAGATCTCTGAGCAAAGTGACATTTGGCAAGTTTAATATGCCAATGCTCCTGCTGCAGCAACTCAAAAACTGCCGCCAAGTGTTCCACATGCTCTTCATAGGCTTTACTATACACCAAAATATCATCAAAAAATACTAAAACAGATTTTCTCAACAATGGGGCAACTGTAGTGTTCATGGCTCCTTGAAAAGTACACGGAGCTCCCGAAAGACCAAAGGGCATAACCACAAACTCAAAATGCCTAGCATGTGTCTGAAATGTAGTTTTAAACTCCTCTCCATCTTTCAACCGTACTTGATGGTAACCCAAAATGAGGTCCAAGGTAGAAAACCAACTGGCCACAGATAACTCATCAATTAACTGATCAAAAACTGGTATAGGGAATTTGCTTTTGATAGTTAAGACATTTAAGTAACAATAATCGACACAAAATCAATAAGATCCATCTTTCTTGCGAACCAAAAGAACAGGAAAACTAAAGGGGGATGAACTGGGTCTGATTATACCTTGCTGCAGCATAGACTCCACTTGCTTCTCAATCTCATCTTTCAATGAGGGAGCATACCTATATGGTCTGACCATGACAGGCTTAGCTCCTGATATCAAAGGAATAGAGTGATCACAAGACCTTGATGGAGGCAATGACAATGGAGCAGACAAGACATCAGAAAACTTATCCAACAAGGCAGTAATCTCAGGTAACATGGTTGTTGCAGTTTGTGTGCCTTCAGAAGAAGCAACAACAGCAATGTGAATCAACAATTCCTCACTCCTGCAGTGACCTGAACCATATAGAACCATTGAAGATCCTTGGTAAGTAATAGACATCCATCTTTGTCGCCAATGAATCCTCACAGGACTATGGAACTCCAACCAATCCATACCTAAAATGAGGTCATTGTTGTGAAGAGGCAACACTTTCAGATCGTGATGGAACACCAACCCTTGAATAGACCTATCGGGTACCATAATTAGGGGTACCCCCAACACTCCTAAACTCGGCTGGTAATCACCATCAGCACAAGCTACAGAGACTGATGGGCGCAATTCAGGTCAAGGCTCCGTCTACTCAAGGGACGCGATCTCGCCTCGCCCAAGCCCGGCCTCGGGCAGGAACAGTAGTCCTAGGCGAATTCACGCCTCTCTCGAGGGCCTCCCCAAGCAACGGGCGCACCCTCGACTCGCCCGAGGCCCAGCTCGGGCAGGCTTCATAGTGAAGCAACCTTGGCCAAATCGCCTCGCCAACCGACTGTATCGCAGGAGCATTCAATGCAAGGATCGTCTGAAAATTATCCTGACGCACGTTCCTCAGTCGGCAGGGCCAAAGTGACCGCAGTCACTTCGCCCTTCCACTGACCGACCTGTCAGGAAAACAACGCCGCCTACCCTGCTCCGACTGCTGTGCCACCCGCCAGGGTGAGGCTGACAACAGCTAAGTCCAGCCTCAGGCGCAACAGGAAGCTCCGCCTCGCCTGACCTCAGGGCTCGGCCCCCGCCTCGGCCTCGGAAGGTGGTCTCCGCCTCGCCCGACCCCAGGGCTCGGCCCTCGCCTCGGCCTCAGAAGGTGGTCTCCGCCTCGCCCGACCCCAGAGCTCGGCCTCAACCTCGGCCTCGGAAGATGGTCTCCGCCTCGCCCGACCCCAGGGCTCGGCCTCAACCTCGACCTCGGACAGGATCACGTCCTCACCCCACCCCGGCCTCGGCCTCAGGAGGAGTCTCCGCCTCGCCCGACCTTGGGCTCGGACTGACCACGCCACAGGGGGGATCATCATTACCCTACCCCTAGCTAGCTCAGGCTACGGGGAACAAGACCGGCGTCCCATCTGGCTCGCCCCGGTAACCATGTAATGATGGCACCCCGCGTGTGCCCATGACGACGACGGTTCTCAGCCCCCTACGGAAGCAAGGAGACGTCAGCAAGGTCCCGGCAGCCCCGACAGCTGTGCTTCTACAGGGCTCAAGCGCTCCTCGGACGGCCACGACACCGCATGCACAGGGCTCTAGCACCTCTCCGACAGCCACATTGGCATGTACATAGGGCTCTGGCTCCTCTCTGCTGGACACGTTAGCATATTGCTACACCCCCATTTTACACCTGGACCCTCTCCTTACATCTATAAAAGGAAGGTCCAGGGCCCTCATACGGGAGAGTGGTCGCGCGGGAGGACGGGCCGACGAACATGCTCTCTTTCTCTCCCTCGCGAACGCTTGTAACCCCCTATTGCAAGCGCATCCGCCCTGGGCGCAGGATAACACGAGCCGTGGTTCTCCCCCCTTGTGTTCCATCTCGCGCCAACCCATCTGGGCTAGGACACGCAGCGACAATTTTACTCGTCGGTCCAGGGACCCCCCGGGGTCGAAACGCCGAGGGTTGGCGCGCCAGGTAGGGGCCTGCTGCGTGTTGACAAACAACTTCCCGTCAAGCTCCAGATGGGTAGTCTCCAGCAACCTCTTCAGCCCGGGACGCTGCTCCGTTTTGGGAGTCTCGAGTTCATGTCCCTCGACGGCAGCTACGACATGGTACTCCTTCCTCCGCCGTGTGACAGCGACAACAGCGGCCGTCAGCCCGCCCGGTGGCGGCGGACTCGACGACGTCTTCCTCCCGTGGCGGAAGAGCAGCATCCGGGTCTGTCCTGCCACCTTCCTCGCCGCAGGAGGAGGAGGCGGGGCAACCGTGGCCAAGCAGGAGGCGGCACCTCGTTGGCTGTCGAGCGAGTCGACGACACCGGCACCCCGACCAGGGACATGTCAGGCATTGATCTCGCACCCGAGACGACGGCAAGTGTCGTTTCCCTGCAACGTGCCAACCCCAAGCGGACAGATGACGCCAGCACTCTCGCGGAGGACTTGCTGGGCATTAGCCTCGTACCTGAGATAACGGTGCCGTCCGTCCCCTACGCGACTTCGTCACCGTCCGTCGATCAAGAGGTACCATCCGCTTTCCACCCTGTGCCTTTTAGATTCAACTTCGATCCACCGAGCGACCCCGCTTCGGTGGACGCTTTCATAAAGGCATATCCTAACCTTCTGGGGTACCATATGTGGTCAACCTGGGACCGACTGACGGCCGTCTCGACCTACAGGCCCCCGGGTTCCGAGGAAGATGACGAGCCTGACTCTGGTTGGGATTTCTCCGGGCTCGGTAATCCTAGTGCCATGCGAGACTTCATGACCGCATGTGACTACTGCCTCTCCGATTGCTCCGATGATGGCCACAGCCTTGACGACGAGGGTTGTGGCCCAAGTCGCGAATGTTTTCCACATCGATCTAGGGGGTCTCGACGAAGGCAACCACCTTGGTATGCCGGAGGACGACGATCCCCCTAGGCCTGCGCCTCGCGTTGACATCCTGCGGGAGCTAGCTGTGGTCCTAGTCCCTGCGGGGGGTCAGGACACACAGCTCGAGCAAATCCGCGAGATGCAGGCCAAGCTCGACGAGGAAGCAGGAAACTTATGCAGCTCCGGCAAAACATCAAGCAGGAGTGGGCAGGCCGAGCACTAGCCAGAGAAGCGCGTCATCAGGCCTAGGACGTCCAGCGCCGTATCGCTAACGATGCCAGGGCAAGGCTGCCCCCGGCTTCTAGTGGGGTCGGCCAGAACCTGGCTGCAGCGGCAATTCTACTCCGAGCGATGCCGGAGCCATCCACCACCGAGGGGCGGCGTATCCAGGGAGAACTCAAGAATCTCCTGGAGGATGCCGCGGTCCGACGGGCCGAGAGCTCTGCCTCCCGAAGGCAAGGGCACCCCCAGAGCATCGCGCCGCGACTTCCCGATTCATGCGGGAAGCCTCGGTCCACACCGGGCGCACGCGGGACGCAACGCCTGCAGCCCCGGGTCGCCTCGGCAACAAGCACCACAGCCGCGACCGTCGAGCCCGCCTCGACAAGAAGGTGCGTCGAGGCTACCACCCCAGGCGTGGGGGACGCTACGACAGCGAGGAGGATCAGAGTCCCTTGCCCGAACCACCCGGTCCACAAGCTTTCAGCCGGGCCATACGACGGGCGCCGTTCCCGACCCGGTTCCGAGCCCCGACTACCATCACTAAGTACTCGGGGGAAACGAGGCCGGAACTATGGCTTGCGGACTACCGGCTGGCCTGCCAGCTGGGTGGAACGGACGATGACAACCTCATCATCCGCAACCTCCCCATGTTCCTCTCCGACGCCGCCCGAGCCTGGCTGGAGCATCTGCCTCCTACGCAGATCTCCAACTGGGACGACCTGGTCAAAGCCTTCGCTAGAAACTTCCAGGGCACATACGTGCGCCCTGGGAACTCTTGGGATCTCCGAAGCTGCAGCCAGTAGCCAGGGGAATCCCTGCGAGACTACATCTGGCGATTTTCGAAGCAGCGCACTAAGCTGCCCAACATCACCGACTCGGATGTCATCGGGGCGTTCCTCACCGGCACCACTTGCCGCGACCTGGTGAGCAAGCTGGGTCGCAAGACTCCCACCAAGGCGAGCGAGTTGATGGACATCGCCACCAAATTCGCCTCTAGTCAGGAGGCGGTCAAAGCCATCTTCCGTAAGGACAAGCAGCCTCAGGGATGCCAGCAGGAAGACCTCCCCGAGGCGTTCGCCCAGTGCGACACGAAGAAGAAGGCCAAGAAGAAGTCGCAAGCGAAACGCGACGCCACCGATGCAGATCTTGTCGCCGCCGCCGAGCACAGGAACCCTCGGAAGCCTCCCAGAGGGGCCAACCTGTTCGACAAGATGCTCAAGGAGTCGTGTCCCTATCACCAGGGTCTCGTCAAGCACACCCTTGAGGAATGCGTCATGCTTCGGCGCTACTTCCATAAGGCCGGGCCCGCGGAAGGTGGCAAAGGCCAGGACAACGACAAGAAGGAGGGCGACAAGGCAGAAGAGTTCCCCGAGGTCCACGACTGTTTCATGATCTACGGTGGGCAAGTGGGGAACGCCTCAACTCGGCACCGCAAGCAGGAGCGCCGGGAGGTCTGCTCGGTGAAGGTGGCGGCGCCAGTCTACCTAGACTGGTCCGACAAGCCCATCACCTTCGACCAAGGCGACCACCCCGACTGCGTGCCAAGTCCAGGAAAGTACCCGCTCGTTGTCGACCCCATCATCGGCAACGTCAGGCTCACCAAGGTCCTCATGGACGGAGGCAGCAGCCTCAACATCATCTACACCGAGACCCTCGGGCTCTTGCAAATCGATCTATCCATGATCTGGGCCGGTGCGGCGCCCTTTCACAGGATCATCCCCGGGAAGCGCGTCTAGCCCCTTGGACAACTCAATCTGCCCGTCTGCTTTGGGACTCCCTCCAACTTCCGAAAGGAAACCCTCACGTTCGAGGTGGTCGGGTTCCGAGGAACCTACCACGCAGTGCTGGGGAGACCATGCTACGCCAAGTTCATGGCCGTCCCCAACTACACCTACCTCAAGCTCAAGATGTCGGGCCCCAACAGGGTCATCACCGTCAGATCCACGTACCGACACGCGTACGAATGCGACGTGGAGTGCGTGGAGTACGCTGAGGCCCTCGCCGAATCCGAGGCCCTCATCGCCGACCTGGAGTGCCTCTCCAAGGAGGTGCCTGATGCGAAGCGCCACGCTGGCAACTTCGAACCAGCGGAGGCGGTTAAGTCCGTCCCCCTCGACCCCAGCAACGACGCCTGCAAGCAAGTCCGGATCGGCTCCGAGCTCGACCCCAAATAGGAAGCAGTGCTCGTCGACTTTCTCCGCGCGAACGCTGAGGTGTTTGCATGGAGTCCCTCGGACATGCCCGGCATACCGAGGGATGACGCCGAGCACTCGCTGGATATCCGAACCGGAGCCCGAACCGTGAAGTAGCCTCTGCACCGATTTGACGAAGAAAAGCGCAGAGCCATAGGCGAGGAGATCCACAAGCTGATGGCTGCAGGGTTCATCAAAGAGGTATTCCATCCCGAATGGCTAGCCAACCCTGTGCTTGTGAAAAAGAAAGGTGGGAAATGGAGGATGTGTGTAGACTACACTGGTCTAAACAAAGCATGTTCGAAGGTTCCCTACCCTCTGCCTCGCATCGATCAAATCGTGGATTCCACTGCTGGGTGCGAAACCCTGTCATTCCTCGATGCCTACTCGAGTTATCACCAAATCAGGATGAAAGAGTCCGACCAGCTCACGACTTGTTTCATCACCCCTTTTGGCATGTACTGCTATATTACTATGCCATTTGGTTTGAGGAATGCAGGTGCGACATACCAAAGGTGCATGAACCATGTGTTCAGAGAGCACATCGGCCGAACGGTCGAGGCTTACGTCGATGACATCGTAGTCAAGACGAGGAAAGCCTTCGACCTCCTCTCTAACCTTGAAACGACATTCAAGTGTCTGAAGGCGAAAGACGTAAAACTCAATCCCGAGAAGTGTGTTTTCGGAGTCCCCCGAGGCATGCTCCTAGGGTTCATCGTCTCCGAGCGGGGCATCGAGGCCAACCCGGAGAAAATCGCGGCCATTACCAACATGGGGCCTATCAAAGACTTGAAAGGAGTACAGAGGGTCATGGGATGCCTTGCGGCTCTGAGCCGCTTCATCTCGCACCTCGGCGAAAGAGGCCTACCCTTGTACCGCCTCTTAAGGAAGACCGAGCGCTTCGCTTGGACCGCCGAGGCCGAGGAAGCCCTTGGAAACTTAAAGGCGCTCCTTACAAGCGTGCCCATCTTGGTGCCCCCCACTGCGGGAGAAGCCCTCTTGATCTACGTAGCCGCAACCACTCAGGTGGTCAGCGCCGCGATCATGGTCGAGAGACGAGAAGAAGGGCATGCATTGCTCGTCCAGAGGCCGGTCTACTTCATCAGTGAAGTGCTATCCGAGACCAAGATCCGCTACCCGCAAGTTCAGAAGCTACTGTACACGGTAATTCTGACGCGACAAAAGTTGCGACACTACTTCGAGTCTCATCCGGTGACTGTGGTGTCATCCTTCCCCCTGGGGGAGATCATCTAGTGCCGAGAGGCCTCGGGTAGGATAGCAAAGTGGGCGATGGAGATCATGGGCGAGACAATCTCGTTCGCTCCTCGGAAGGCCGTCAAGTCCCAAGTCTTAGCGGACTTCATGGCTGAATGGGTCGACACCCAGCTACCAACAGCTCTGATCCAACTGGAACTCTGGACCATGTATTTCGATGGGTCGCTGATGAAAACAGGAGCAGGTGCGGGCCTGCTCTTCATCTCACCCCTCGAGAAACACCTCCGCTACGTGTTGCGCCTCCATTTCCCGGCGTCAAACAACGTGGCCGAGTACGAGGCTCTGGTTAACGGGTTGCGCATCGCCATCGAGCTAGGGGTTCGGCGCCTCGACGCTCGTGGCGACTCGCAGCTTGTCATTGACCAAGTCATGAAGAACTCCCACTGCCGCGACCCAAAGATGGAGGCCTACTACGACGAGGTTCGGTGCCTGGAAGACAAGTTCTACGGGCTCGAGCTCAACCACATCGCTCGACGGTACAACGAGACTGCGGATGAGCTGGCTAAAATAGCCTCGGGGCGGACAATGGTTCCCCCGGACCTCTTCTCCCGAGACATACATCAACCCTCCGTCAAGACCGACGACGCGCTCGAGCCCGAGGAAGCCTCAGCCCAGCCCGAGGCATCATCGGCCGCCGAGGGTGAGGCACTGCGCGTCGAGGAAGAGCGGAATGGGGTCACGCCTAATCGAAACTGGCAGACCCCATACCTTCAATATCTCCACCAAGGAGAGCTACCCCTTGACAAAGCCGAAGCTCGGCGACTGGCGCGGCGTGCCAAGTCGTTCATCTTGTTGGGTGACAAAAAGGAGCTCTACCACCGTAGCCCCTCAAGCATCCTCCAACGATGCATATCCATCGCCAAAGGTCAGGAGCTATTGCAAGAAATACACTCGGGGGCTTGCGGTCACCACGCAGCACCTCGAACCCTCGTTGGAAACGCCTTCCGACGAGGTTTCTACTGGCCGACCGCGGTGGCTGACGCCACTAGGATTGTACGCTCCTGCCAAGGGTGTCAATTCTACGCAAGGCAGACGCACCTGCCCGCTCAGACCCTGCAAACAATACCCATCACCTAGCTGTTTGCTGTGTGGGGTCTGGACCTCGTCGGTCTCTTGTAGAAGGCACCCGGGGGCTTCTCGCACCTGCTGGTCGCCATCGACAAATTCTTCAAGTGGATCGAGGTCCGACCCCTAACCAGCATCAGGTCCGAGCAGGCGGTGGCATTCTTCACCAACATCATCCATCGCTTTGGGGTCCCGAACTCCATCATCACCGACAATGGCACCCAGTTCACGGGCAGGAAGTTCCTGGACTTCTACGAGGATCACCACATCCGTGTGGACTGGGCCGCCGTAGCTCACCCCATGACGAATGGGCAGGTAGAGCGTGCCAATGGTATGCTTCTGCAGGGACTAAAACCGAGGATCTACAACGACCTCAACAAGTTCGGTAAGCGATGGATGAAGGAACTACCCTCGGTGGTCTGGAGTCTGAGGACGACGCCAAGCCGAGCCACGGGCTTCTCGCCGTTCTTTCTAGTCTATGGGGCAGAGGCTATCTTGCCCACGGACTTAGAATACGGTTCCCCGAGGACGAGGGCGTACGACGACCAAAGCAACCAGACCAGCCGAGAAGACTCACTAGACCAGCTGGAAGAGGCTCAGGACATGGCCTTACTACACTCGGCACGGTATCAGCAGTCTCTGCGACGCTACCATGCCCGAGGGGTTCGGCCCCGAGACCTCCAGGTGGGGGACTTGGTACTTTGGCTACGGCAAGACGCCCGAGGGCGCCACAAGCTCACTCCTCCTTGGGAAGGGTCGTTCATCATCGCCAAGATTTTGAAGCCCGGAACATACAAGCTGACCAACAGTCAAGGCGAGGTCTACAGCAACGCTTGGAACATCCGACAGCTACGTCGCTTTTACCCTTAAGATGTTTTCAAGTCGTTCATATACCCCGTCCTCTATACGTACACAAATAGAGTCTAACCGTCAAGGAAGGGTCAGCCTTGCCTCGGTAAAGCCCGACCCTCCCTCAGGGGCTAGAAGGGGGGAACCCCCTCTGCGTCAAAATTTTCCTCAAAAAAAGTCTTTCTGCCAGAACATCTTTCGCGCTTTTCGATTGCTTCGAAAGCGGGGTCCTGAAAACGACGGAGTACATGTAAGAGGCGAGGCCGACCGAGCCGAGGGACTCCTACGCCTCCGGGATACGGATACCTCACTCGTCACCTTCCGCGATAAGTAACTCTCACTCGGATAAGCGATTCTGCTGCCGAACAAGTCTTAACGCTCAAAAACTTTTCTCGCAGAACGATTTTTCGTGCCTTCTCGACTATATCGATAACAGAATCCTGCGGACGAGTAAGAGTACATGTAAGCGGCAAGGCCGACCGAGCCGAGGGACTCTTACGCCTCCGAGATACGGATACCTCACTCATCACCTTCTGCGATAAGTAACTCTCGCTCGGATAAGTGATTCTGCTACCAACGAACAAGTCCTGATACTCGAAACAAGAGGAAAGCAAACACAGCTTTATAACACGACAATAATATGTTTGGGCCTCGGCGGCCGCAAAAAACATACACATAGTACAGACAAACTGTTCCTGCAGGTTCAGACATCGACAAAGGGAACAGCAGCACCCTCGGCGTTGTTTCCACCTTCGGCGGGATCTGACCCAGCCTCGGACGGTGACACGGGCGGAAGGATCTCCACCTCGAAGGAAGATGTCAGCACCGCGCCTGGGCCATCGCAGCCGGGGTCTCCTCCAGGATCCCGGCCTGAGCAGACGGTTCGGCTGGCCGCTCTGTAGCCTCAGCCAGTTGTCCTCCGAGGACATCAGCCCGGCTCACGGCCTCGGAAGCATGACTCCGAAGTTGGTCCCGCTCATGGATGACCCGGCCAGGCTCCAGCCGCCGCTGCTGCACCTCCTCAGCCTGGGAAGTCACCTGCTCCTGGGCCGACGAAGCCCCTTTTCAAGCCGACTCCGCCTCTGTCCATGCTGACACCACTGCCTCCGGCTCCGGCTCATCTAAGAGCAGCCGAGGGTACCTTAACTGAGCAAGAGAAGCCTTGAGTGGTAAGGCCGACCGAGCCGAGGGACTCCTACGCCTCCGGGATACGGATACCTCACTCGTCACCTTCCGCACAGGACAACTCACACTCGGTTAAGCGGTTCAGCTAGTCGACAGGCGAGTCCCAATGCTCGAAATGAGGGGAAAACATGGCTTCACGCCCAAATACGCAGATGTTCAGGCCCCGACAGCCACAATGAACATACACCGGCACTCAAGGTGCCATTACAAACGGAACTCTAGTTCCACTCCTGCGGGTATGAACAACCTCCACATCAGAGGGCCTGTGGGACGACAAACTCCAGGTGGCTCGCCACCGACCACTGCAGTAGCAGCGACAATGACCTCTGCTCCGGGTGGCTAAACAGCAGCAGCGATGACCTCAAGGCAGACGTTGCTGCGACAAGGCCCTCGTCCACGTCCCCACTCGAGGGGCGAGGACAAGCTATCAAAGCCAAAGAGCCGGAGGTCAGTCCGCGGGTGGCGCCGACGAACTCGTCGGTGGAGAAACCTTCTCCGGCTACCACCACCTCAGCACCGACGGCAGCATCCACCTGCCCACCAACACCGCACCAGCGAGCGCCGGCCGCCCCAAAGCACACCGGCAAGTCCTCACTCCCGTCCTCGCCACGAAAACGAGAACGGGACCGTCCTAGAACACGAGTACCACCCTCGCGGCGTACGACGTGTTGTGCGACGCCCCGGTGCAGCCGGCCACAGTCGCCCGGACAGAGGACGGAATGCTGCACCCTGGCCAGGCAGCAGCAGTTCGCCTGCCTCCGCATGGTTGGAGGACGCCTCCTCCGCAGAGCTGGAGGATGGTTTCCACCCCCAGATGCTAGAGGAAGAAGCGGGTCACCAGCCCACGCGAAGGTAGGCTCCGGCTCAGCCCGCCCCCCACCACAGCAAGGATGATGGAGATCCTTGAAGCTGAGGGCGGAGCAGAGGCCGCAGCCCAGCTTGCTTCTCCCCACCATCGAACTGGTGGTCACCATCCTGCGTGACCATTGGTGAGGGAATGCAGCCGAGCTGCCTGATGAAAATCCTTGAAGCTGAGCGATGGCTGAAGGGTGCCAACCTCCGTGAGGTTGCGCTCCTCCAACAACAAGACGAAGGCAACACGGGCGCTCCCCATCCGGGGGCTCGGAGGGAGGAAGGGCGCAATGCATGAGGGGAGTGCGAAAGCATGGCTACCGCCCGGGGGATCGATCCCTTTTTAAAGGCGGCTCTCCCCACTTGCGTCCTCAGGCGTCGCAGGCTAAGTCTTCACCGACGCGCTCCAGGGTCCTCCCCCTACGACACGGGGGCTGGGTCCCACATGTCATGCAAGCTGGCCCAGAATAGAAGAAGCCAAACCGCCACGCGTGGAGCGTGTAATCGCCCTGCGGTTACAAGCACTCCCCCATCCTCGACGGAACCAGCGGTTGAAAGGGTGGACCGCCATACAGGTGGCGTGCAACTACACCACGGGGACGTGCCCCTTCGACTTCGACGCATCCAGCATGGAGGCCCAGGCCCACACGTCATGTAACCGGCGCGCCGGTTACTACGTGCGAGAAACTGCACCACCACTTGCGCCAATGTCGTGCCTTCTCGACTGTGGAACCGGTGCCGCGGCTCGAGGCAACCCTGCGCATGGCCCAACAGTGCCAGCCGAGCACATCGGTCACGGGTCAGTCAGCCGCGGGAGAAGGCGCGACAGTCGATATGGCCAAAAGTGTGCCGACAGTAATGGCGGCAGCAGGCGAGCGGAAGCAGCAGTTAAATCGTCTGCAGGCTCACGTCCCCTCCTACAGCAGCAGGGGAGCCCTCTCCCACGGCGTGAAGACGATGTGCCCGTGTTCCGTCCCTCGAATGGCTCGCGCAACGACCGCCCCGTGAACCACCCGTCCCGTCGCATTAACTTCACGGCAGGGCAAGCGACACCTTTGGCAGGCGAAGCGGGCGACGTTTCACCTCCGCCATGATGACAGCGTCAAAAAATGTGCGCCACACCGTTTAAATTCATATCCCTTTCCTTCTCCCCTTTCTCTCTCTTGCTACAGGGACCGGGAAAGGGGATACTCCGAAAGGGATCCTTCTCCGCGAAGGAAGCGGGCCCCGAGCCCTCCTACTGATCAGGGGTTCGAAGGCCGGCCCCTCGGAAGGGTTCGACAGCCGCCTCAGAGCACTCGGGCTCCGCGCCCAATACTGATCAGGGGTTCGAAGGTTGGCCCCTCGAAGGGTTCGACAGCCGCCCCAGAGCACGCAGAGCGAGGGATGACTCTGGGTACGTCCGATACATGGCCGAGGCTCGGGCTGCGCTCCCGAGGTACCCTAGGACATTTCTGAGACTAGCAGGAGCGATTTTGTAACGGAATCCCACCAGAGGGAGGCATCGAGCCCTTGGACCCAATCGAACGGGGCCGGGTCCGGCAAATCACCTGCAGGTACTTTTGGAGCGCGCCTCTGGGCCACTAGCCGACCCTTATCGAACGGGGCACGGGCGTCCACTCGGATCACCCGTTAGCAACTCACTGGAGACACCATGTTCGGTGCCCCTAGGGGCAACATGGCGCTTCCCCCCTCCTCCTTGCGGAAAGGCGACGAAGGGTCGTATGATAAAAGCCAAGTCAGTCCTTGATCGTCCTCTCGCTCCGTGCAGAGGCTCGGGGGCTGCTCTCGCACACCTGGCTACGGCCAAACTGTTGACAGCGTCAACAGACCAGCCTGAGAACTCGGAACCCGACCATGCACCCGGGCTACCATCAGATCACATGAGGGAACAACCAGACCGGCCAAGGCACCGCGAAAGGCATTAAGACCTCAGAGGAGTCAAACCACTCCTCCGAGGCCTCGAGGGCTACACCCGGCGGGTGCGCTCGCGCGCACCCACCGGAACAAAATGTAACCGAGAAAGGCCGGTCTCCTCGCAAAAAAGTGCGACAAAGCCTCCAAGCGAGTACCAACACTCCCTTTGAGGCTCGGGGGCTACTGTCAGGTACCATAATTAGGGGTACCCCCAACACTCCTAAACTCGGCTGGTAATCACCATCAGCACAAGCTACAGAGACTAATGGGCGCAATTCAGGTCAAGGCTCCGTCTACTCAAGGGACGCAATGTCGCCTCGCCCGAGCCCGGCCTCAGGCAGGAATAGTAGTCCCAAGCGAATTCACGCCTCGCCTGAGGGCCTCCCCAAGCAACGGGCGCACCCTCGACTCACCCGAGGCCCAGCTCGGGCAGGCTTCGCAGTGAAGCAACCTTGGCCAGATCGCCTCGCCAACCGACCGTATCGCAGGAGCATTCAATGCAAGGATCGCCTGACACCTTATCCTGACGCACGTTCCTCAGTCGGTAGGGCCGAAGTGACCGCAGTCACTTCACCCTTCCACTGACCGACTTGACAGGAAAATAGCGCCGCCTGCCTCGCTCCGACTGCTGTGCCACCCGCTAGGGTGAGGCTGACAACAGCTAAGTCCAGCCTCAGGCGCAACAGGAAGCTCCGCCTCGCCCGACCTCAGGGCTCGGCCCCCGCCTCGTCCTCGGAAGGTGATCTCCGCCTCGCCCGACCCTAGGGCTCGGCCCCCGCCTTGGCCTCGGAAGGTGGTTTTTGCCACGCCCGACCCCAGGGCTCGGCCTCAACCTCGGCCTCGAAAGATGGTCTCCGCCTCGCCCGACCCCAGGGCTCGGCCTCAACCTCGACCTCGGACGGGATCGCGTCCTCACCCCACCCCGGCCTCGGCCTCAGGAGGAGTCTCCGCCTCGCCCGACCTTGGGCTCGGACCGACCACGCCCTAGCTAGCTCAGGCTACGGGGAACAAGACCGGCGTCCCATATGGCTCGCCCCGGTAAACAAGTAATGATGGCACCCCGCGTGCGCCCATGACAATGGCGGTTCTCAGCCCCCTACGGAAGCAAGGAGACGTCAGCAAGGTCCCGGCAGCCCCGACAGCTGTGCTTCTATAGGGCTCAAGCGCTCCTCCGACGGCCACGACACCGCATGCACAGGGCTCTAGCACCTCTCCGACAGCCACGTTGGCATGTATATAGGGCTCTGGCTCCTCTCTGCCGGACACGTTAGCATATTGCTATACCCCCATTGTACACCTGGACCCTCTCCTTACATCTATAAAAGGAAGGTCCAGGGCCCTCATACAGGAGGGTGGTCGCGCGGGAGGACGGGCCGACGAACAGGCTCTCTCTCTCCCTCCCTCGCGAATGCTTGTAACCCCCTACTGCAAGCGCATCCGCCATGGGCGCAGGATAACACGAGCCGCGGTTCTCCCCCCCTTGTGTTCCATCTCGCGCCGACCCATCTGGGCTGGGACACGCAGCGACAATTTTACTCGTCGGTCCAGGGACCCTCCGGGGTCGAAACGCCGACAAGACCACTCAGCTTGAACCCATAACGAAGAGAACTGCATCAGATTTCCATTGGCCACTTTTACCGCTACGCGTGTGTCCTGAAGTACTACAGAAGATAATTTGGGTAACACAAGCTCACTTACAAAAGAATGTGTGCTTCCAGAATCAATGAGAATAGAGATGTCTGTTTGCTGCATAACCCCTACAAATTGCAACACTCCTGAAGATGAACTCCCAAGAAATGTGTCAGACAGTAGAACTGAAAACAATTGCTCTTCAGGATGGACTGAAGAATGGGTTGGTGATGACACTTCATCAACAGCAAACAGTTCAAATACTTCCTGCATTGCTTGTAATTGCACAGTTGCCCCACAGGAGTGACCCCTGTGCAACTTTTCTGCACATCGATAACACAACCCTTTAGCCCTTCTATAAGCCCTCAGGGCTATCATTTTGTCCTCCACAGACCTGGACTACCCAGGAATGCGTTTGTCTGGTGCAGTAAACCCTGGCTTCTATCCAGTAGGTGGCAACAGCAAAGGAAAAGGCCCTTTATGCCCAGACTTGGCCCATGACACCGGACCACCCCTCGGCCAATCCTTGTGTCGCACTGGTTCAGATACCTCCTCCTGCAGCAGTGCCAGCATGCACGCGGTGTCCAAGTCCCCTGGACGTTGCACCATCACCACTGCCTGAACATCCTCATGCAAACCCTCCACAAATCTTGTCGTAAAATACAAGGGGTCTATCATTGCCTCATATGAAGACAACTAGTCCATCAATGTGGAGAAACGAGTAATATACTCCTCAACTGACCCAGTTTGCCTAATCCTGAACAGTTGCCTCAACTGACCCAGTTTGCCTAATCTTGGTGTTGACATCCATTGCTCCAAGTCGCCGCAGAAGACGGGTAAAGTGCTCGTGGTAATGAGCGGGCTCCAGCGCGAAAACGACCAAGATCGAGAATCTGATACCAAATGTAATCGACCAAACTCAGGAAGGTAAGGAATAGCAGGTGAACAAGATAGAAAAGCAACAGAGAAGAACGGGGAGCAGAGGTGGTTTGGTATTAGGTGGGTAAACAGAAATCTGTTACACTTTTCTTGATACTCTCTGCTCTCTTCCCAAATACTTATCCCCCTCGCTTACACGCCTGAGAAGGCCACACACCATCACACCACGCTTGGCTGCAACACACGACCTCTAGGCCGTCACCCAGTCAGGCCCGCTCACTCGGACACTTGGCTTGCGAATTCTTCCTCCTTTCTTTATCCTAGCTTCATTCTATTTGTCACTTGGACAGCCCACCTCTTCAAACTCCAGTCCTGGTGCCACGCTGCTCACAGTTGGCTCTAGCATCGCCGACTTGCCCATGTTGGGATGAAGAATCTCCACAAACTTCTAAAGGGAGAACACATTTTAGGAGTAACCAATGTTCATTTTGAGAAAGACAGGATTTGTAGCGCATGTCAAGCAGGGAAGCAAGTTGGAGTCCATCATCCACACAAGAACATGATGACGACTGACAGACTGCTTGAGCTACTCTACATGGATATATTCGGTCCGATCGCTTACATAAGCATCAGCGAGAGGAAGTACTGTCTTGTTATTGTGGATGATTATTCTCGCTTCACTTGGTTATTCTTTTTACAGGAAAAATCTCAAACCCAAGAGACCCTAAAGAGATTCTTAAGATGGGTTCAAAATGAGTTCGGATTGAGAATAAAAAAGATAAGAAGCGACAATGGGACGGAGTTCAAGAATTCACAAATTAAAGGTTTTCTTGAGGAAGAGGGCATCAAGCATGAGTTCTCTTCTCCCTACACACCTCAACAAAATGGTGTAGTGGAGAGGAAGAATATAACTCTATTGGACATGGCAAGAACCATGCTTGATGAATACAAGACACCAGACCGGTTTTGGGCGGAGACGATTAACACCGCCTGCTACTTCATCAACCGGTTATATCTTCACTGAATCCTCAAGAAGACATCATATGAACTCCTCACTGGTAAAAAGCCCAATGTTTCATATTTTAGAGTCTTTGGGAGTAAATGCTTTATTCTTATTAAGAGAGGTAGAAGTTCTAAGTTTGCTCCTAAAGTAGTAGAAGGCTTTTCACTAGGTTATGACTCAAACACAAGGGCATATAGAGTCTTCAACAAATCCACGGGATTAGTTGATGTTTCTTGTGACATTGTGTTTGATGAGACTAATGGCTCCCAAGTGGAGCAAGTTGATCTTGATGAATTAGATGATGAAGAGGCTCCATGCATCGCGTTAAGGAACATGTCCATTGGTGACGTGTGTCCAAAAGAATCCGAGGAGCCCACACAAGCACAAGATCAACCATCATCTTCCATGCAAGCATCTCCACCAACTCAAGATGAGGATAAGGCTCAAGAAGAAGTGGATGAAGATGATGAGCCACCTCAAGCGGAGGACATTGATCAATGGGGTGATGAAGATGATAATGAAGACAAGGAAGATGAACAAGAGATTCGGGATCAAAGACCGCCACACCCAAGAGTCCACCAAGCAATTCAAAGAGATCACCCTGTCAACTCCATTCTTGGTGACATTCATAAGGGGGTAACCACTAGATCTTGAGTTGCACATTTCTGTGAACATTACTCTTTTGTGTCTTCTATTGAGCCATACATGATAGAGGATGCATTAAGAGATCCGAATTGGGTGGTGGTTATGCAAGAAGAGCTCAACAACTTTATGAGGAATGAGGTATGGCATTTAGTTCCACGTCCTAATCAATATGTTGTAGGTACCAAGTGGGTATTCCACAACAAGCAAGATGAGCATGGTGTGGTTGAAAGGGAAATGTGCCTTTGGGCAATTTCTATTATGTTTTGGTGATTAAGTGTCCAAAACATTTAAATAAGCTCTCATGTGCTAAACAAAGAGAGAAGTGATAATCAAGGCAAAGGTATGGTTCTAGACTTAGTACATTGGTTTTTGTGTGTACTAATATATTTGTGTAAGTGCTAGAATCAGAGAAAAGAGAAGAAGAAAAGGACTTGGCTCGAGCAGCCAAGACTCAGCTCGGTCTGGCACACCGGACTGTCCGGTGAGCCAACGGCCGCCAGCGCAACAGTCGGCCACGCAATCCGCGCGTGACGCATGGCCCGCGCCAACGGTCGGCTAGGGGCACTGGACTGTCTGGTGCGCACCGGACAGTGTCCGATGCGCCAACCAGCCGAAGTTGCAACGGTCGGCTGCGCCAGGAATGGAAGGAAATCGCGCACCAGACATGAACAATGGCTGTCTGGTGGCACACCGAACTGTCCGGTGCGCCACCCGATAGAAGGCAAGATTAGCCTTCCAAGAATGCCTCCAACGGCTCCCAGCTGCCTTGGGGCTATAAAAGGGACCCCTAGGCGCATGGAGGAAATATCCAAGCATTCTTTGATCATTCCTAAGCATCTAAACTCCACTCCCACGTATTTGATTCTCTATGCTAGCAATTTGAGCTCCTCTTGAGTTGAGAACTCCGTGTGTTGAACTTAGAGCTCAAGTTGTGACTTGTGTTGTGTGGTTGTGTTGTGGATTTGAGTCTTGTGTGCGTTGCTCTCCCCTCCCTTACTTCCGTGCTTCTTTGTGATCATCAATTGTAAGGGCGAGAGGCTCCAAGTTGTGGAAATTCTTCGCAAATAGTAGAAAGTATAAGAAAGAAGAACACCATGGTATTCAAGTTGATCATTGGATCACTTGAAAGGGGTTGAGTGCAACCCTCGTCCATTGGGACGCCACAACGTGGAAGTAGGCAAGTATTACTTGGCCGAACCACGGGATAACTCGCGTGTCTCTTGTGATTACTTTTCTGTGATTACTTGTGTGTTCGCAGGAGCTATGGAAGCACGAGATGGACGGACCACGACGTCGTCTGACTTATGCTCAGGTCTTTTACTGTCATTGACCCTCATCTTGTGAACTTAATCCGTGAGAATCCTAGGTACACAAAGATGACTCCTGAGGAGATTCTTGGGAAGTTTGTAAGCGGGCGGATGATGGTAAAGGAAGTGTGATACGTTGATGATGCTCTCAATGGCCCTCTACCCGTCTACGAGGCTCAAACCGTTGCTCTCAAAGTAACAAGCAGTAGGGAGGCGCTACCTAGCAAGGTGGCACAAGTTGAGGCGGCCGGGCTAAACGAGGATGAGATGGCCCTAATCATAATGCGTTTCAAGACCGCATTGAAAGGACGCAAGGAGTACCCTAACAAGAACAAAGCAAAGGGAAAGCGCTCCTGCTTCAAGTGCGGTAAGACTGGTCATTTTATAGCAAATTGTCCCGATAACTCTAGTGACCAGGAACAAGGAAAGGGCGGGAAGAAAGAGAAGAAAAAGAGCTATAGGAAGGCAAAGGGCAAGGCACACATTGGAAAGGAGTGGGACTCGAACTGCTCGTCTTCTGATTCCGACGACGAAGGACTCGCTGCCTCAGCCTTCAACAAGTCCTCTCTCTTCCCCAACGAACGCCACACCTGCCTCATGGCAAAGGAGAGAAAGGTAAGCGTTCGTGAAACCTCTAAGTATACTACTTCAAGCGATGATGAATCTAGTGATGATGAAGTAGACTATACTGAATTATTTAAGGGTTTAGATAGATCAAAAGTAGATAAAATTAATGAGTTAATTGATGCTTTAAACGAAAAGGATAGACTTTTAGAAAAGCAAGAGGATATATTATATGAAGAGCATGATAAACTTGTTAGTGCACAAAAGTCTCTTGTTTTAGAAACTAAAAGAAATGAATTGTTATCCTCTGAATTATCTGTGTGCTATGAATCAATCTCTAGTTTAAAGATTTTGAATGATGATTTAGATACTAAGCTAGAAGTAGCTAATAAATCTAGTTCATGTGTAGAACATGTTGTAATTTATAATAGATGTAAGGACTTTGATGTTAATGCTTGTAATGAACATCTCATTGCTATTACAAAATTGAATAATGAAGTGGCAAGTCTTAATGCTCAACTTAAGACTTGCAAAAGTGACTTTGATAAGTTAAAATTTGCAAGGGATGCCTACACGGTTGGTAGACACCCCTCAATTAAGGATGGGCTTGGCTTTCGGAAGGAAACCAAGAACTTAACAAGCCAAAGGGCTCCCATTCTCAACAAGGAGAAAGGGAAGGCCCCTATGGCTAGTAGCATTCAAAGGAATCATGCGTTCATTTATGATAGAAATTTTTTTAGGAATGCTCATTATAATAGGAGTTATGATGCTTATGATTCACATGTTATGATTGTTTCAAGTTCTACTTTTGTGCATGGTAGAAGTAAGCCTAGGAAGGGAAATGTTATTCATCATGTGCCTTGGAAAATGCATAATGGAGCTGCTACTGTTTTTCATGCCTGCAACACTGATTTTGTACTTTCATGTAAAAATAAGAAAGTGGTTGCTAGGAAGTTGGGGGCCAAATGCAAGGGAGACAAGATTTGCATTTGGGTCCCAAAGGATATTGTGACTAACCTTGTAGGACCCAACAAGAGTTGGGTACCTAAAACCCAAGCCTAAATTTTCTTGCAGGTTTATGCATCCGGGGGCTCAAGCTGGATTATCGACAGCGGATGCACAAACCACATGACAAGGGAGAAGAAGATGTTCACCTCCTACGTCAAGAACAAGGACTCCCAAGACACGATTATCTTTGGAGACAGGAACCAAGGCAAGGTCAAAGGCTTGGGCAAGATTGCCATCACAAATGAGCACTCTATTTCTAATGTATTTTTAGTAGAGTCGCTAGGCTATAATCTCCTGTATGTTAGTCAATTGTGTCACATGGGCTACAATTGTTTGTTTACTAATGTCAATGTATCTGTCTTTAGAAGGAGTGATGGTTCATTAGCGTTTAAGGGTGTTGTTGGGGGCCTTCGGCTTCCGAAGGTCCTCAAAAATATGATTTAACAATGTTTCTGGAAGTATAATGCATAAACAGGTACCACTACAGGAAACTGGTTAAAGAATGTGGGTGAAAAACCGTCGAACTTAATGTAATAAGCCGTCGAACTTACCGTAAGAACGTGGGTTTACCGACGAATATAGCCGACGACGATTTTTGGACGAACTTAGAGAAGTAAGTTCGACGGCCCCGTCGAACTTAACCTTAAGAACGTGGGTACCGTCGAACTTAACATTAAGAACATGGGTACCGTCGAACTTAACATTAAGAACGTGTGTTTTTAAGTTCGACGGGCGCCGTCGAATTTTTTCCCACAAGTTCGACGGCGCCCACGTTCTTAAGGTTAAGTTTGACGGGGTCACGTGGCCGTCGAACTTATGTGTCCTACGGAGGTCTGCGCGGACTGAACAATAAGTTCGACGGTACCCACGTTCTTAACCTTAAGAACATGGGTACCCACGTTCTTAACCCTTTTCCAGAAAAAAATAAAAAATACAAAAATTAAAAATTAGACACACATAATATCACATGCAACACAATATATCACATACAATACAGATTTCAAACACATTGATATATGTTCATATCACAAATTCACACAAGTCCAAATATATAAGTTCACAAATTCACATAAGTTCAAATACATAAGTTCACAAATTCACACAAGTTCACATCCATAGTTCACATTTTTAGTTCACAAGTTCAAACATTAACTTCATCGCTCTCGATCAGGACATCGGATTGTTGTTCGTAGCTCCACCACTAGAATTGAGACATCTGTCCGTGAAGTCAACGTGAGGGGGAGGAGTCACTTGATGAGAGCCGAAATCCTACAAAATAAACCAAAATTCTCATAAATACACAACTTGCATTAAATCACATGTACACAAAGATATAGGAAAGCATGATAAACACAAAATGTGGCTTCCATATTTGTGCATGAACATGAACATGAGAGTGAGAACATACTTCATTTCAAGATGCAGCACCGTGTTATTTAAAATGATGCATCGTGCAAAGGATCCGCGATGTTAACTGTCCAAGAAACTACTTTGGAAATTCAGACTTAGACGCTATTCCAAATCTGAAAATTCAGAATTCAGCCACCTAACAGTCTAAAGCATGTCACAACAAAACAGCTCTCGCAACACTAAATTCTAGATTCACTAAAGTATGTTAGGCGCTGGAAGATGCAAAGTGATGTAACAAAGAGAGGGAAGTTTCAGTAGGGTCTAACAACCTTCCTCACCATGTCAGGCGCTAGAAGATTTACAGATTGGAAACAACTGACTAGGCATGTAAAGTCTTAACATAAATATAGCAAAAGAGCATATAACTGAAACAACTGACTGCATATGTAAAGTATTAACATAAATATAGCAGTTCAATGTCTCAAATATATGGCATCAAATCCTCCACGGTACAGCGATTTAACAATGACTTACCAGTTGCTTACAAAGTTTATGGAAGCCACACAACTTGACTAGACCCTCTTAACAGCTAAGCATCATATTGAGAACACCATGGTAAACGGCTCGAAAATTTAAACAATAGACAAGTCTGTTTTCACACTCTTCATGCATATAGACAATTTAAAGAATAGACAAGTCAGTTTTTCTAAATGACAAAATTTCATTTGTGTGTGTTTGAATCTGACAAACGCTAGAAAATCTAAGAGGAAATACCCTATTCATATCCTTTACTTGATTTTGCAGAACTCAGGTTGTGGACTGCTATGTTGAATTTCTTTGATGGGAATGTGCTAGGCGATAGTATTTGTCATGGTAAAAAGATGTTCCAACTAATAGCTCAGACAGAAACAGTTCTACCACAATTATGAAAAATGGAGAAACATAGGTCCGGGAAAAATTAACACACGGGGTCAGAAGCAATCTACATTGTAACAACAATATTAATATACCAGACATAAAGTTTACCAAAACATAAATATTGTCACTGAAAGAGATAGTGTTTAGCACTTACCTATGGATGAGCAGAATAGTTCCACCAACAATTATGAAAAATGAAGAAGCGCAACTCCATTGAAATCCTTGATGTTAGGGCTACACATAAATCACCTGAAGGGTCCAGTTTAATTTGAAACAGATTATCCATTTGAAGCCTATCTAGATTGCCTATTACAACCACAATAATTAATTAGATGGATAGATAATGGTATAGCTATTCTGCATAACAGGGATTCTTGGATTCAGGCATTTGTTATACTCAAACTTTCAGATTTGCACAACACTACATATGGCATGTGCATAAAAAGGCATAATTTGAAACAGATAACCCAACTGCTGTCAAAAATGGTGATGCAGCTTCTGTGTCCCACCTTTTCTGCTACCTAAAACATGCAACATGCAACTGAAGAATCATAAATGGAATTTTCAGCAGGATAGAAACCATGCATCCTTGATAGGCACACTATTCTATTATAAAAGGATAAAAAGGTAGGATCATATGGACATATGGTACCTTGTTGAAGTTAAATACGATGTCAAGCTCGCATACATTCTTGAAGCATTTGTCCAATGTTTCAACAAACACTGTGTACGAGACAAAGTTAGTATAGAGTAATCAATCTCCTAGAACCAAAGCTGCTAAGTCCTTTTAGACAAAAGGAAGACAAAATAAGTCTTCAGTTATAGTGAAGTCCAAAGTGAAAATTTTCAGTAGGATCATATGGACATATGGTACCTTGTTTGCTTTGTTTACCAAAGTGTGCCAAAGGATGGCAAGCCTTGGCAGCCCTCCCTTTTGGCCATGTTAGTTCATTTTGGTGGCCAAAGTTGGCCAAGACCATGGCCACCAATTTGGTGACCAAAGACTGGCTGGTGCCAAATTTTGGCTTGGCTAGTGCATGATACATTTGGTCATTTGGGTGAAAATCGAACATGCCCTATGGGTGTGTTTGGATGAACGCCGATGTCGACAGAGCCAAAAAAACTTGTTGTTGGCAAACAAAACTGTTGATGTTTGGATTCCAGCTGTATTTGTTAATGAGTTGATGCATGCATAGAATTCATAATTAAGAAAAAAAGAAAAAGCACATCACACAATTAAGATTATTGCTGATTCAGATTAAACTAAAAATTACGATGAGTCAGTACCTGTGGCATGGCTGTACCTTTCACCAGTAACTGCCCGTATTATCTCAATTCTTTGATGATTTATCATCCTGCATGCAGTAAACAAGAATCATTGATTGTGGACGAAAATGACTGTCGCCTATAAAATGTTGCATGCTCATACTACAATTATCAGACCGATAAAAGTTTAAGAAACACTGGTCTTGAAATGAAAACCCGCAAATAAACTGACTTGCAAAACTGGACAAAGAAGCAGTGAATTATATATGTTACTGCTTATACTAAACGCAACACTAATGGTGAGAGACTAAGTAATGAAAATGACGTCTTGACATGGTTTAACATTCATGTAATTGAATCTGAGACTTACTGATATTTAAGTTCATGTAGAATCAGCCTTACTATAAGGATCTCACATAGCGCCACCATGTTTCCGTAGCATTATCAAGGAAATATGAAAACAGGAAATGAGGCAAAGAAAATATATAAATGCCCCTTTACATAAAAGGATGATTTTCCTTGAAAAGGGATGTAGTCATATACGGTTTGAAAACATCCATCGTTTCGACTAAAAGGTGTCAAATAATGCATAATTGAACTATCTAAATTCCAAAATCTGGATGTTATTATGGTAATGGATTTTGATTTTACCATGATAATAGTTACAAGGTGAGCTGGTGCAATGTCAATGCAAAATTAGAAGTCTTTAAGAGCAATGGATAATTAGAGACACAGTAGTAGTGTTTTCCTAAACGCTAAACGCTAAACGGTAAACAGTCATTTACCTACCATTTAGCATTCAGGCTACAAGGTCCATTAAATGAGCTAAACATCCAATCAAATGGGATAAACAGACAAGTGAATGGAATCAGCATACCCCCTGTGTAACATTTACAGTATTAAATGGGCTAAACGACTGTTTAGGAGAACATCACACAGTATTAACAATTAATCCTAGTGTTCAATGTGAATTTTCGTGGGTGCAGATATATGTTCTGTGACAATTTTGTTTTATGTTATACTAAATATAGTGCTCTCTATTTTGCTCTCTGGTATATGTAAAGGCTGAAATTCATCAATATTTATATGAACTGATGCTTAGAATCAGAGGCAAGCCGTCAAAACAGGCAATATTCAGAAGTCATAGAGCTTTTGAGTTCCAATCAAAATTTGCTCGCATTCTGTTTAGAATTCAGAGAACAAGACTCAAAAGATGCCCCATCAAACTGATGCCGACTTTATATTTCAGAAGAAAAGAATGATTAGTCAATTCGTTGCAGCCTTAGAGAAACTATTTCATTGTGTCCTTTTACTGAACTCATTGCTAAAATAAAAAATTTGGATAGCACTATGAGCACTTTCATGAGTCACCATGTTCTATTACTTAATGCGCTGGGAACAGGGGAGGGGTTGTGTGCTACACATGTTAATATTATTAAAACATTTCAGTTCAAGTATCCAAACATAGTGAACGTGGTGAATTGTTGATTTTCAGTTAGGTATCCAAACATTTTAGTGATTGTGGGTGAATTGTTGATTTAAGTTCGGGTATCCAAACATTTTAGTGACTTAGTGAATTATTGAATTTATGAGCATGATGATCAGCTATTCGCAAAGTTATTCCAATGATGACAGAAACTTTTTTGTCACAGAAATGAGCTAACATAGGGAATGTGCGTGAACATGTACAGGTTTCCAAACACATGAGCCAACACTGCCGTAATTTTCAAACAAGGGTCGATGCAAACAAAAAGCCTGAAACAACACATGTGCTTCTTTTGAGTTGACCCAGATTTGGTTTTTGTGTTTTGATTGGAGAACTGTTGGAGCAAACAGCGTCATACACCCCTAACAAGTTTGAGTCTACCCCAACAATCAGATTTTGGGAAAAAGTTTTTAGCATTCTTTTGGAGTTGCTCTAACCACCATTCCATCCACAGGACCCCATTACACATACCACGAGCTTCTACAGATCTACGAAATTCTTGAATGGATGAGCAAACAAAAAAAAGCAACATCTAACTAACCATGCGAAAACCCTAATAAAATCCCGTGAAATCGCATCGCACAGACCCCAAAGAAATTGAAGAGACGAATCTAACGACCGTGCTCCTGGATGCATAGTGAAATGCTGGTCCATGAATGACCAGGCAAGCAATGTGTGGAGCGGACCGGAGCACAGCGGAGGGATCAAGCTCACCTGGGGTGCGGCGCGGGAAGAGCGCGAGACGGGGCCGTAGTTCTTCTTCCCCTTGTCCTTGTCCGCCGACTTGGCGGTTGTGGCCTTGGCTCCCTTCCCCGCCATCTTGTCGGAGGAAGCGGTGAGCTTGGGCTGCGGGGGCAGCGAGCCAAGGATGAGAATGAACGGGCTGGCGGCGGTGCGATGACCTTTGGCTGCTAGGCAGCGAGCCGAGGAGCTCTAGCGGCGCCGCGGTGACCTTTGGCTACTGGGCAGTGAGCCAAGGACCTCTGGCGGCGGCGCCGCGGTGTTCTAGCGGAGGTGCGATTTTCTGGCGGCGGCGGGCAGGAAATGAGTGAGCTAAGAGAGAGAGACTCGCGGCACCACGGTGTAGGGGTTTAGGTGTTTCTGGTTAAGTTCGACGGTGTCGATTTGGCCCACGAACTTAATATAAGAACGTGAGTACCCACGTTCCTAATTCGTTAAGTTCGACGGTTTTGTCCATGGCCCACGAACTTAATGTAAGAACGTGGTACCCACGTTCCTAAAAAAACCCATGAACTTAACTAATGTAAGAACGTCGGTACCCATGTTTTTAACAAAACCCACGAACCTTTATCAGTTTCTTGTAGTGTACCTTCGGTTTTGAATCGAAACCACCGCGTGAAGAAGCACAAAAAGAGTACGAAGGATAACGCAAAGCCGAAGCTGTGCGCAGGAAGGCTTCGACATGATAGCAGAAAGGGAAACCGAATTAGAGATGAAAAGGCTATTTAAACCTCGATGGAATACTATAGAGTTATTAGCAAATGTAAAGGGCATGAGTGTAATTTTACATGAGCTACGTCTCGTGCCTATAAATAGGTGAACAGTACTCCCGTACTGTTCACGCTGACTTGGCATTTGCTTTTGCGTCACGCTCGTATTCTTTATCTTCCTTCAAGCCGAAGGTATACTTGTAATAAATTGTTATCTTTACTTATCCATAGTAATAAAATAAAAATAATACAATAATAATAACATATTTGATGGTTCGTATTGTTCATGTTTCGTATGACTCCTTCTTCATTTTTATATATCGTATTTACGCAGGTATGCTCTTTGTAACCTTCGTCCAAAAGTCGTTATATCCTAAGGGAAACAATGCTCCGAAGGACGAAGAACTTTAACGTTTAACATTCTTTATGTTGCCTTGCTCTTAAGCCGAAGCATTTGAGAGCAAGTCACCAACATTGGCGCCCACCTCCGGTGAACCCTTTTCGACCACCTTCGGCAAGCATCGACCTTCGTCATACCGCCAAAGAAAGTTTTAGCAACAGGGGCTGCCGCTCTGTAGCCGCTAGATCCGAACCAGGAGACCCTTTCTCTTCGGGAGGCCCGAAGCCAGAAGACGAAGGCCATCAGTCCAATGCCTCAGGAGGACGACTTGGACCAAGAAATCAGGAATATGGAGATGCTGCATCAACAAGTGCAAAGGAAGAAAGAAAAGATGGCCCGGCTAGCTGACCTACAAAGGCAGATAGACGAAGCCTCTGAAGAAGTTCGTCATCTTACGCAAGATGAGCAGAACCGAAGGCCCCAGTACAGAGAGCTTCACCAAGAAGGCTTCGTCAACGAGGATGACTGTTATGAGGATTTCCATCATGGAAATTTTGCTTTTGATGATGCTTCTCCTCCGTCAGCAGAACTGCAGGCTACACCTTGGCCCCCGTCTTACAAACCACCCCAGCTCCCAATGTATGACGGACACTCAGATCCGAAGCAATTTCTGATGAGCTACGAAGCAACCATATCTTCATATGGTGGCAATACTGCAGTCATGGCGAAATCCTTCGTCATGGCAGTCAAAAATGTTGCACAAACCTGGTACTCCTCTCTTCGGCCAGGAACAATTACATCATGGCAAAAGTTGAAGGACATGCTCATCACCAGATTCCAAGGGTTTCAGACGAAGCCGGTCACTGCTCAAGCTTTGTTCCAGTGCACTCAGGATCATGAAGAATACCTTCAGGCGTATGTCCGAAGGTTCTTACGACTGAGGGCACAGGCGCCAACGGTGCCTAATGAAATTGTTATTGAGGCCATGATTAAGGGGCTTTGGCCAGGACCTACAGCCCAATACTTCGCCAGGAAACCCCCTCAGACCCTGGAGAAACTGCTTCAGAAGATGGATGAATATATCCGAGCAGATAATGACTTTCGACAAAGAAGGGAGGAAGCTTACAGGTTCTCCGAAATGACCAGGGGTTTCGGAGGGAGAATCCACCCTAGGCACGTCAGATCTATCCACTCTACTCAGAATGACAACATGGGAAGTCAGCAATAGAGGCCACGGTATTCCTCCCAGGCTTCGGGGCAGCAACAGAACTATCCCCGGCCCCCAACTCAAAGGGGCAGAGGCGCCAGGGGCTTCGGAGGAAGGTTTGGTGATCAGCCCAGGAAAATTTATTGCCTATTCTGCGGTGAGGACAAGGGCCATACTACTAGGATGTGCCATGTAACCATCCAGAAACAGAAAGAGATAGCAGAAGCTGCAACCCAACAGAGCCAGCTAAAGCAGGTTATGCATACTGCTTCGTACCACTCACCATACATTCCAGAGTATGTGGGTAACCATCCTGCAGTTTCTGTTGCTTCGGCAAGCCAACCTCAGGCATCTTGGCGATAGCCCCCACCTCCACCACCAATGCAACCCGCTTATCCCCAAGGCCAGCAGCTAGAAGGGAGCCAGCACAATCACCAGCAGCGAGACTTCAGGGAAAAGTCCAAAGCTCGCACAGTCAACAGTACTGTACCAGAATTGAAGCACATCTACTAAGATATATCCTACCTTTGAAACAGCTTTTACATTCATTATCATTTACCTTTTCAATAATGAGTAATCATTGAAAACTTAGTTATTTTGTTGTTTTCAATTTCTTGTAATAACTTCGTCATTGTCATAATGTAATATACCTTCTTCAAACATCGACGAAGTTCTAAAAGTTTTGACGAAGCAACAAGAAGTTGTTTTAAGGAATGCATTGCAAGATTTTGTCGAAGCAACAAAAGTCGTTCTTAAGGGAACGCAGCGTAAGTTTTCTGCTCAAAAGTCGTTCCAAAGGGAATGCAGAGCTTACAGCGAAAAATAAACGCTGATACCACCAAAATAAAAGGCGAAGAAGCTCCTAAGGGAGGCTTACAGTGAAAAATAAACGCTGATACCGCCGAAATAAAAGGCGAAGAAGCTCCTAAGGGAGGCTTACAGCGAAAAATAAACGATGATACCGCCAAAATAAAAGGCAAAGAAGCTCCTAAGGGAGGCTTACAACGAAAAATAAACGCTGATACCGCCGAAATAAAAGGCGAAGAAGCTCCTAAGGGAGGCTTACAGCGAAAAGTCAGCGCTGCTACACCGAAAAATAAGCGGTGAAGCCGAAAAATAAACGGCAAAAAGATTGTGCTCTACTGGGGAATGTGTGTGTACCTTCGGTGCAAATATCATTTTGCATGTCATTACATCATGTGCATAGCATAACATCATACATCATATTGCATCAATGGCACAAGAAGGGGATGCAATGTTGACCTTCGGAAGGGGGGACAATGTTGACCTACAATATTGAACTTCGGAGATTATTTCGAAGAAGTGCCAAGGCACAAATTAAGTTTTCAAGAAATATAACTTCGTCAACTTTAATATGAAAAAGAGATCTATTGTTTACGAAGCATAATGTTCTTTTAGAAACTGTATATTTTTACGGAATATGGATATTCTTCACGAAGCATGAAAAGAAGGGAAGGTGTTTTTTCGCCGAAGGCTCAAAAACGGTATGTACGTAAAGTTTTATGCATCGTAAAGAATTGAATTATGTCGGTGTTTCGACCCCAGGGGGTCTCTGGACCGACGAGTAAATTGTCGCTGCGTGTCCCAGCCCAGATGGGTCAGCGCGAGATGGAACACAAGGGGGAAAAAGGGAACGGCGGCTCGTGTTATCCTGCGCCCAGGGCGGATGCGCTTGCAGTAGGGGGTTACAAGCGTTCGCGAGGGAGGGAGAGAGCCTGCTCGTCAGCCCGTCCTCCCGCGCGGCCACCTTCCCGTACGAGGGCCCTGGACCTTCCTTTTATAGATGTAAGGAGAGGGTCCAGGTGTACAATGGGGGTGTAGCAATATGCTAACATGTCCAGCAGAGAGGAGCCAGAGCCCTATGTACATGCCAACGTGGCTGTCGGAGAGGTGCTAGTGCCCTGTGCATGTGATGTCGTGGCCGTCGGAGGAGCGCTTGAGCCCTGTAGAAGCATAGCTGTCGGGGCTGATGGGACCTTGCTGACGTCTCCTTGCTTCCGTAGGGGGCTAAGAACCGCCGTCGTCATGGGAGCACGCGGGGTGTCATCATTACTTGTTTACCGGGGCGAGCCAGATGGGACGCCGATCCTATTCCCCGTAGCCTGGGCTAGCTAGGGGTAGGGTAATGATGTACCCCCCTGTGTCGTGGTCAGTCTGAGCCCAAGGTCAGGCGAGGCGGTGACTCCTCCGAGGTCGAGGTTGAGGCCGAGCCCTAGGGTCGGGCGAGGCGGAGACCGTCTTCCAAGGTTGAGGTTGAGGCCAAGCCTTGGGGTCGGGCGAGGCGGAGACCATCTTCCGAGGCCGAGGCGGGGGCCGAGCCCTGGGGTCGGGCGAGGCGGAGACCGTCTTCCGAGGTCGAGGTCGAGGCCGAGCCCTAGGGTCGGGCGAGGCGGAGTCCATCTTCCGAGGCTGAGGCGAGGGCGGAGCCCTGGGGTCGGGCGAGGCGGAGCTTCCTGTGGTGCCTGAGGCAGGACTTAGCTGTTGTCGGCCTCACCCTGGCGGGTGGCACAGCAGTCGGAGCAGGGCAGGCAGCGCTGTTTTCCTATCAGGTCAGTCAGTGGAGGGGCGAAGTGACTGCGGTCACTTTGGCCCTGTCGACTGAGGAACACGCGTCAGGATAAGGTGTCAGGCGATCCTTGTATTGAATGCTCCTGTGATACGGTCGGTCGGCGAGGCGATCTGGCCAAGGTTGCTTCACTGTTAAGCCTGCCCGAGCTGGGCCTCGGGCGAGTCGAGGGTGCGCCCGTTGCTTGAGGAGGCCCTCAGGCGAAGCGTGAATCTGCCTGGGTCTACTGTTCCTGGCCGAGGTTGGGCTCGGGCGAGGCGAGATCGTGTCCCTTGAGTGGATGGAGCCTTGACCTGAATTGCGCCCATCAGGCCTCTGCAGCTTGTGCTGATGGTGATTACCAGCCGAGTTTAGGAGTCTTGGGGGTACCCCTAATTATGGTCTCCGACAGTAGCCCCCGAGCCTCAAAGGGAGTGTTGGTACTCGCTTGGAGGCTTTGTCGCACTTTTTTGCAAGGGGACCGGCCTTTCTCGGTTACATTTTGTTCCGGTGGGTGTGCGCGAGCGGACCCGCCGGGTGTAGCCCCCGAGGCCTCGGAGGAGTGGTTTGACTCCTCCGAGGTCTTAGTGCCTTTCGTGATGCCTCGGCCGGTCTGGTTGTTCCCTCATGCAATCTGATCGTAGCCCGGGTGCATGGTCAGGTTCCAAGTTCTCGGGCTGGTATGTTGACGTTGTCAATGGTTTGGCCGGAGCCGGGTTTGCGAGAGCATCCCCCGAGCCTCTGCACGGAGCGAGAGGACGGTCAAAGACTGACTCGGCTTTTATCATACGCCCCTTTGTCTCATTTCCGCAAGGAGGAGGGGGGAAAGCGCCATGTTGCCCTCGGAGGGCGCCGAGCATGGTGTCTCCAGTGAGTTGCTAACGGGTGATCCGAGTGGACGCCCGTGCCCTGTTCGATAAGGGTCGGCTAGTGGCCCAGAGGCGCGCTCCAAAAGTACCTACAAGTGATTTGCCAGACCCGGTCCCGTTTGATAGGGTCCGAGGGCTCGATGCCTCCCTCTGATGGGATTCCGTTACAGAATCGCTCCTGCTCGTCTTGAAAATGTCCTAGGGTACCTCGGGAGCGTAGCCCGAGCCTCGGCCATGTATCGGACGTACCCAGAGTCATCCCTCGCTCTGCGTGTTCTGGGGCAGCTGTCGAACCCTTTGAGGGGCCAGCCTTCGAACCCCTGATCAGTGGTGGGTGAGGAGCCCGAGTGGTCTGAGGCGGCTGTCGAACCCTTCTGAGGGGCCAGCCTTCGAACCTCTGATCAGTAATGAGCCTGAAGCCCGAGTGCTCTAGGGCGGCTGTCGAACCCTTTCGAGGGGCCAGCCTTCGAACCCCTGATCAGTAGGAGGGCTCGGGGCCTGCTTCCTTCACGGAGAAGGATCCCTTTTGGAGTATCCCCTTTCCCGGTCCCTATAGCAAGAGAGAGGAAGGGGAGAAGGAAAAGGATATGAATTTAAACGGCGTGGCGCACCTTTTTTGACGCGGTCATCATGGCGGAGGTGAAACGTTGCCCGCTTCACCTGCCGAAGGTGTCGCCTGCCCTACCGTGAAGTTAATGCGACGGGACGGGTGGTTCGCGGGGCAGCCGTTGTGCATGCGCGAGCCGTTTGAGGAATGGGCATTTTGCCTTCGAGTTTGAATTTCGCGGCGGGTTCGGGCGAAGTGTTGAACGGGCCTTGCCTGGGCCTTTATATATCCGGAAGAGGGACTGGTGGTGGTTCTTTACCCTGCTGCTCGCCTCCTGCTTTGGTTTCCGCAACGCAAGGGAATAGCCAGAGAAAGAAAACCATGCACCTTGTCCGCTCCGCCGCCACCCCCTTCGCTTGGCGATGGCCGACCGGGTAACCGTCGTTCTGCCGCGCGACCCGTGGCCTTTTTCCACCGTCACGATGGACGATCTGGAGGCCCTTGTCGCCGATGGCTTGCTCCGTCCCCTCTCTGGTGACCCGCAGCAGGAGTGGATGGTCCCTCCGAGCAGGGCCGACCCGACCCCGCCGCCGGGGTATGTGCTGAGTTTCGTCTCCTTCCATGAGCGGGGATTCGGAGTGCCAGCAAGCCGTTTCATGCGGGCACTCCTGCATTACTACGGGGTGGAGCTGCACAATCTCCACCCCAACTCCATTGCACAAGCGGCCATCTTCGCGGCGGTTTGCGAAGGCTTTTTGGGGATTGACCCCCACTAGGATCTGTGGACTCATCTCTTCTCCGTGGAGCCTTTTGCCTTGACGACGGGGGAAAAGAAGGTCCGCATGGCGGTGCGGGCCGGTGGCTGCATCCTCCAGTTGAGGCAGGCGCGCGCGCAACAGTACATCCCCGCCATCCTTGTGTCTTCGAACAAGGGGTGGCAGTGCCGGTGGTTTTACCTCCGGAATGACGATGGGAGGCTCCCGTCGTTTTCTCAACGAGTGGTGACTGCCGCCGGCAGCAACTGGCGCTATGGGGCCCCATTTGGAGGCCTTGCAGGGGCTGCGAGACGGAGGGCTTACCGTCGCGGGGGTGGTTGCCGCCATCCATCGCTGGAGGGTGCTCCCCTTGACAGAGCGGCGGTTGCCGCTTTCGGAGATGATGCCGGGGGCCGACTTGGAGGGTTCGCAGATGTCCTCGGTCCCTCTCTCCGCCGATGACCTCCACAGGCGGGTAGCAGGCACGGTAGGGAGGCTGGACGCCGGCGCCCTTACCCAGCCCTTGATGCGTCCCGAGCATGGGTGCATGTCCCTGGTGAGTGTTCGCTCCTTCTTCTTTCTTGTGTCGGGTTGCCCTTGGTTCTCATAGTCGGGATTTCCGTCCGTCTTCAGGAGTTGGGGTGTCACAAGCCTTCCCTGCCACCGGTCCCGAAGGACGCGGTGGACCGGGCCGCGCGGAGGGTCGCTGCGGAGAAGAAGAAGGAGAACAAGGACGCAAAAAAGGCTCGGGCTCACGAGCGAATGTGTGCTCGGGACGCCTTGGAGAGGCGCCGTCGGAGGCAGGAGAGGGACGGGCTCCCGAGGGAGCCGTCGCCGGAGACGCCTGACGACGACGATGACGACGATGATGATGAAGATGACGACATGGCGGCCCGCCTTGGCCTCAGCCCAGATCTGAGGCTGGGCCAGGGGTCATCGAGCCAGCCCCCAAGTGGGCTGGCGCCATCGGCATCCGGGGTCGGGACATCAGGGTCCCAGTCCGAAGAACAGGGGCAGGCTGAGGGGGTACTTGACCCCTTGGCCGAGGTAGTTGAAGTGACCCCGAGGAGTTAGGCCGACCCGCCTGTCCCCCAAGAGCAGTCGCCCGTGCCGGCCGCACAGGAGGTTGATCCTTAGGTCGTTGTGACTGCGCCTGGGCGGACCGCCCCTTCGGCGCCCCGGGCGCCCGAGGCTAGGACGGTGCCGAAGCCGGCAGCGGGGCAAACCTCGGCAGTGCCCGCGGGGACCGAGGCCCGAGGGGCCTCCCCGCAGGCACGATTGGCCTTGGTCCGGAGTGGGTAAGTATCTGAGGATACCTCTGTCCTGGCTCCTTCTTCGTGTGTCCTGATCCTGCTTTTCCTTTTCCTCCCAGCAAACGGAGGCACAGTTCGGCCGGTCTGGCTCCCCAGAAGGCCCTCAAGACGGTGCCGGCTTCTGCAGCCAGTGCCACACCGGGCCACGCCAGTCGGCTGGCCTCCACACAAGATGCCCCCAAGCGGGGGGCTCAGGCGGCACGAGTTGCCGTGGGGCGAGCTCCCCAGGCTGACCCCTCCGTCGATGCGGCCGTCGTGCCAGGGGAGACTGCTGGCGCGGCCGCGGCCTTGAGCCCACCTGACATGTTGCCGGCGCCGGCACCGGCTTCTGCCGAGGCTGTTGCCGTTCTGCCCGTGGAGCCACCCGTCACCGCCGATGCTGAGATGTCTGAGGTGCCGCTACTCGAGGTCGGTGATCGGAAGCCTGCCTCCTTAGCCGAGGAGGTACCCGATGCGCCGACCGCAGGGGGTCCTGACGCCTTGGAGGAGGGGGGCACAAAACCGCGGCCCGTCCTGGGGAGCGGCGACCTCATCCTCGCGTGGCACGATCCCAATGAGCGGCGTGGACAGGCGCTCCGGTTCTGTACCAGTGGTGCCTCAAAACCCCTCTTCGTTCTTGATGATGAGCGGGAGGAGCAGTCTCGGGACGAGCTCCGTGAGTGTGCCGAGGCAGCGATGGGGTCGCTTCGGTCGACCATGGAGGTCCTTTCCAGGAACGTTCCTAGGATCCTCCAAGTAAGGATTTCAGGCATACCTTTCGCGTGACCAGGGCATTCTTTGTGACGCCCTGCTTCCCTTCCTCAGGATCTGACGGATCTGAGCACCGCCAAGTCGTCGTCCATCCGCCGCGAGGCCGACGTCTGGGGTTCGCTGCGGTTCCTGAGGGCCGCGCTTACTGAGGCTACCGAGCGCCTCTCCCAACGGAGCGCCGAGGCAGCGGACCTTCGGTTGCTCTGTGATGAGCTGGGGGTGGAGGCAGCGGCGGCACGCGCAGAGGCGCAGCAGCGACAGTTGGAGCTTGGCCAGGTCATCGGCAAGCGGGACCAATCTCGGAACCAGGCTGCCGAGGCTGAAAGCCGGGCTAAGGCCCTTGGGGGCCAGCTAGCCGAGGTGTCTGCTCGGGCCGGAGCCCTTGCGGAGGACCTGGCCGTGGCCGTCGGGTCTGCCCAGTCCGCCCAAGCCACAGCCTCGGAGCAGCGTGCTCGGGCTGGAGGTATGTCTTGGCCGCTTTGAGACTTCGATTCAGCTTCATTCTTCAACTTGTGTCTGAAGAATTCTATTTTGGCTGTTTGCAGAGTTCGAGTCAGCCCTCAACGAGTTCGCCAAGGCACTTGCCCAGGCGGCTGAGCAAAAGGAGGCCGACCGCGTGGCCATGTCCGAAGCTATCTCGGCCTTCTGCCAGGTCTTTGGTCTTGATGACGTCCCCTCAGGAAGCTCCCCCCAGAGTCGCCTGCAGGCCTTGGGCGGCCATGTGTGCGGCAGACTCCGCGAGGCGCTGCATCACGGCATTAGGCGGGCCTTCGCCGTGCTCGCTTCCCACTATGATGTGGATCTGGAGCGGGTCAGCGAGGGGTACTGTCTTCCTGATGAAGATGAAGCTGCCCTGGCCGAAGTTCAGAGGCTTGACGCGGCCGTCGCGGGCCCAAGCGCGGTGCTGGCGTCCTCCTTCGAGGTGGAAATCCTTCTGCTTGCGTCACCGTCCCAGGCCGGGGCGGATCTCACCGAGGGTGGAAACGGCGCCAAGGGTGGAGACGAAGCCGAGGGTGCTGCTCCTCCCCCGGGCGATGCCTGATTCTGCCGGAGCAGCTTGTTCTGAACATGTATGTGTCTTTCGTGGCCGCCGAGGCCTGAACACTTTGTCGTCGTGTTATAAAGCTGTGTTTCTTTTCCTCCTGTTTTGAGTATCCGGACTTGTTCGTCAGTAGCAGAATCGCTTATCCGAGTAGGAGTTATTTTTCGCGGAAGGTGATGAGTGAGGTATCCGTATCTCGGAGGCATAGGAGTCCCTCGGCTCGGTTAGCCTTGCCGCTTACATGCACTCTTATTCGTTTCGCGGGGTTCTGTTACTGATATAGTCGGGAAACACGAAAGTCGTTTTGGTAGAAGACTTTTTCCGAGGAAAATTTTGACGCAGAGGGGGTTTCCCCCTTCTAGCCCCCGAGGGAGGGTCGGGCTTTGCCAAGGCAAGGCTGACCCTTCCTTGATGGTTAGACTCTTTTTGTGTATGTAAAGAGAACGAGGTATATGAACGACTTGAAAACATCTTAAGGGTAAAAGCGACGTAGCTATCGGATGTTCCAAGCGTTGATGTAGACCTTGCCTTGACTGTGGGCCAGCTTGTATGTTCCAGGCTTCAAAATCTTGGCGATGATGAAAGGCCCTTCCCAGGGAGGAGTGAGCTTGTGACGCCCTCGGGCGTCTTGCCACAGCCGAAGTACCAAGTCCCCCACCTGGAGGTCTCGGGACCGAACCCCTCGGGCGTGGTAGCGTCACAGAAACTGTTGATACCGTGCCGAGTGTAGTAAGGCCATGTCCCGAGCCTCCTCCAGGTGGTCCAGTGAGTCTTCTCGGCTGGTCTGGTTGCTTCGGTCGTCGTACGCCCTCATCCTCGGGGAACCGTATTCTAAGTTTGTGGGCAAGATAGCCTCGGCCCCATAGATTAGAAAAAATGGCGTAAAGCCCGTGGCTCGGCTTGGCGTCGTCCTCAGACTCCAGACCACCGAGGGGAGTTCCTTCATCCATCGCTTACCGAACTTGTTGAGGTCGTTGTAGATCCTCGGCTTAAGTCCCTGCAGAATCATGTCGTTGGCACGCTCCACCTGCCCATTCGTCATGGGGTGAGCTACGGCGGCCCAGTCCACATGGATGTGGTGGTCCTCGCAGAAGTCCAGGAACTTCCTGCCAGTGAACTGGGTGCCATTGTCGGTGATGATGGAGATCGGGACCCCAAAGCGATGGATGATGTTGGTGAAGAATGCCACCGCCTACTCGGACCTGATGCTGTTTAGGGGTCGGACCTCGATCCACTTGGAGAATTTATCGATAGCGACCAGCAGGTGCGTGAAGCCCCCGGGTGCCTTCTGCAAGGGACCGACAAGGTCTAGACCCCACACAGCAAATGACCAGGTGATGGGTATTGTCTGTAGGCCCTGAGCTGGCAGGTGTGTCTGTCTTGCGTAGAATTGACACCCCAGGCAGGAGCGTACAATCCTAGTTGCGTCGGCCATCGCGGTGGGCCAGTAGAAACCTTATCGGAAGGCGTTTCCAACGAGGGCTCGAGGTGCTGCGTGGTGACTGCAAGCCCCCGAGTGTATCTCTTACAATAGCTCCTGACCTTCGGTGATGGATATGCATCGTTGGAGGATGCCTGGGGGGCTGCGGTGGTAGAGCTCCTTTTCGTCACCCAATAAGACAAACGACTTGGCACGCCGTGCCAGTCGCCGAGCTTCGGCTCTGTCGAGGGGTAGCTCTCCTCGGTGGAGATATTGCAGGTACGGGGTCTGCTAGTTTCGATTAGGCGCGACCCCATTCCGCTCTTCCTCGATGCGCAATGCCTCACCCTCGGGGGCCGAGGGTGCCTCGGGCTGGGCCGAGGCCTCCTCGGGCTCGGGCGTGTCATTTGTCTTGACGGAGGGTTGATGTAGGTCTCGGGAGAAGACATCCGGGGGAACCGTTGTCCGCCCCGAGGCTATTTTAGCCAGCTCATCTGCAGTCTCGTTGTACCGTCGGGTGACGTGGTTGAGCTCGAGCCCGTAGAACTTGTCTTCCAGGCACCGAACCTCGTCGCAGTAGGCCTCCATCTTTGGGTCGCGGCAGTGGGAGTTCTTCATGACTTAGTCGATGACAAGTTGCGAGTCGCCACGAGCGTCGAGGCGCCGAACCCCTAGCTCGATGGCGATGCGCAACCCGTTAATCAGAGCCTCGTACTCGGCCACATTGTTTGGCGCCGGGAAATGGAGGCGCAGCACGTAGTGGAGGTGCTTTCCGAGGGGTGAGATGAAGAGCAGGCCCGCACCCGCTCAGCGACCCATCGAAATACATGGTCCAGAGTTCCGGTTGGATCGGAGCTGCTGGAAGCTGGGTGTCGACCCATTCAGCCACAAATTCCGCCAAGACTTGGGACTTGATGGCCTTCCGAGGAGCGAACGAGAACGTGTCGCCCATGATCTCCACCGCCCACTTTACGATCCTACCCGAGGCCTCTCGGCACTAGATGATGTCTCCCAGGGGGAAGAATGACACCACAGTCACCGGATGAGACTCGAAGTAGTGCCGCAACTTTCGTCGCGTCAGAATTACTGCGTACAGTAGCTTCTGAACTTGCGGGTAGCGGATCTTGGTCTCGGACAACACTTCACTGATGAAGTAGACCGGCCTCTGGACGAGCAATGCATGCCCTTCTTCTCGTCTCTCGACTACGATCGTGGCGCTGACCACCTGAGTGGTTGCGGCTATATAGATCAAGAGGGCTTCTCCCACAGCGGGGGGGGGGGGGGGTACCAAGATGGCGTGCTTGTAAGGAGTGCCTTTAAGTTCCCGAGGGCTTCCTTGGCCTCAGGGGTCCAAGTGAAGCACTCGGTCTTCCTTAAGAGGCGATACAAGGGTAGGCCTCTTTCGCCGAGGCGCGAGATGAAGCGGCTCAGAGCCGCAAGGCATCCCATGACCCTCTGTACTCCTTTCAAGTCCTTGATAGGCCCCATGTTGGTGATGGCCGCAATTTTCTCCGGGTTGGCCTTGATGCCCCGCTCGGAGACGATGAACCCCAGGAGCATGCCTCGGGGGACTCCGAAGACACACTTCTCGGGATTGAGTTTCATGCCCTTCGCTCTCAGACACTTGAATGTCGTTTCAAGGTCAGAGAGGAGGTCGGAGGCTTTCCTTGTCTTGACTACGATGTCATCGACGTAAGCCTCGACCGTTCGGCCGATGTGCTCTCCGAACACGTGGTTCATGCACCTTTGGTATGTCGCGCCTGCATTCCTCAAACCAAATGGCATAGTAATATAGTAGTACATGCAAAAAGGTGTGATGAAAGAAGTCGCGAGCTGATCGGACTCTTTCATCCTGATTTGGTGATACCCTGAATAGGCATCGAGGAATGACAGGGTTTCGCACCCAGCCGTGGAATCCACAATTTGATCGATGCGAGGCAGAGGGTAGGGAACCTTCGGACATGCTTTGTTTAGACCAGTGTAGTCTACACACATCCTCCATTTCCCACCTTTCTTTTTCACAAGCACAGGGTTGGCTAGCCATTCGGGATGGAATACCTCTTTGATGAACCCTGCAGCCATCAGCTTGTAGATCTCCTCGCCTATGGCTCTGCGCTTTTCTTCGTCGAATCGGCTCCAGCTCGGATATCCAGCGAGTGCTCGGCGACATCCCTCGGTATGCCAGGCATGTCCGAGGGACTCCACGCAAAAACCTCGGCGTTCGTGCGGAGAAAGTCGACGAGCACTGCTTCTTATTTGGGGTCGAGCTCGGAGCCGATCCGGACTTGCTTGGAGGCGTCGTTGCTGGGGTCGAGAGGGACGGACTTAACCGCCTCTGCTGGCTCGAAGTTGCCGGTGTGGCGCTTCGCATCTGGCACCTCCTTGGAGAGGTTCTCTAGGTCGGCGATGAGGGCCTCGGACTCAGCGAGGGCCTCAGCGTACTCCACACACTCCACGTCGCATTCGTACGCGTGTCGGTATGTGGATCCGACGGTGATGACCCCGTTGTGGCCCGGCATCTTGAGCCTGAGGTAGGTGTAGTTGCGGACGGCCATGAACTTGGCGTAGCATGGTCTTCCTAGTATGGCATGGTAGGTTCCTTGGAACCCGACCACCTCGAACGTGAGGGTTTCCTTTCGGAAGTTGGAGGGAGTCCCGAAGCAGACGGACAAATCGAGTTGTCCAAGGGGCTGGACGCGCTTCCCGGGAATGATCCCGTGAAAGGGCGCCGCACCGGCCCGGATCGTGGACAGATCAATCTGCAAGAGCCCGAGGGTCTCGGCATAGATGATGTTGAGGCTGCTGCCTCCGTCCATGAGGACCTTGGTAAGCCTGACGTTGCCGATGATGGGATCGACAATGAACGGGTACTTTCCTAGGCTCGGCACGCGGTCGGGGTGGTCGCCTTGGTCGAAGGTGATGGGCTTGTCAGACCAGTCTAGGTAGACTGGCGCCACCACCTTCACCGAGCAGACCTCCCGGCGCTCCTGCTTGCGGTGCCGAGCCGAGGCGTTCGCCACCTGCCCACCGTAGATCATGAAGCAGTCATGGACCTCAAGGAACTCTTCTGCCTTGTTGCCTTCTTGTCGTTGTCGTGGGCTCTGCCACCTTCCGCCGGGGGCCCGGCCTTGTGGAAGTAGCGCCGAAGCATGACGCACTCCTCAAGGGTGTGCTTGACGGGACCCTGATGATAGGGGCACGACTCCTTGAGCATCTTGTCGAACAGGTTGGCCCCTCCGGGAGGCTTCCGAGGGTTCCTGTGCTCGGCGGCGGCGACAAGATCTGCGTCGAAGGCGTCGCGTTTCTCTTGCGACTTCTTCTTGGCCTTCTTCTTCATGCCGCGCTCTGTTGGTGTCCCTGAGGCTGCTTGTCCTTTCGGAAGATGGCCTCGACCGCCTCCTGACCGGAGGGGAACTTGGTGGCGATGTCCATCAGCTCGCTCGCCCTGGTGGGAGTCTTGCGACCCAGCTTGCTCACCATGTCGTGACAAGTGGTGCCGGCGATGAACGCGCCGATGACATCTGAGTCGGTGATGTTGGGCAGCTCCGTGCGCTGCTTCGAAAATCGTCGGATGTAGTCCCGCAGGGATTCTCCTGGCTGCTGGCGGCAGCTTCGGAGATCCCAGGAGTTCCCAGGGCACACGTATGTGCCCTGGAAGTTTCCAGCAAAGGGCTTGACCAGGTCGTCCCAGTTGGAGATCTGCGCAGGAGGCAGATGCTCCAGCCAGGCCCAGGCGGCGTCGGAGAGGAACAGGGGGAGGTTGCGGATGATGAGGTTGTCATCATCCATTCCACCCAGCTGGCAGGCCAGCCGGTAGTCCGCAAGCCACAGTTCCGCCCTTGTTTCCCTCAAGTACTTAGTGATGGTAGTCGGGGCTCGGAACCGGGTCAGGAACGGCGCCCGTCATATGGCCTGGCTGAAAGCTTGCAGACCGGGTGGTTCGGGCGAGGGGCTCCGACCCTCCCCGCTGTCGTAGCGTCCCCCATGCCTGGGGTGGTAGCCTCGGTGCACCTTCTCGTCGAGGTGGGCTCGACGGTCACGGCGGTGGTGCTCGTTGCCGAGGCGACCCAGGGCTGTAGGCGTTGTGTCCCGCGTGCGCCCGGTGTGGATCGAGGCTTCCCGCATGAATCGGGAAGTCGCGGCGCGATGCTCCGGGGGGTACCCTTGCCTTCGGGAGGCAGAGCTTTCGGCCCATCGGACCGCGGCATCCTCTAGGAGATTCTTGAGTTCTCCCTGGATACGCCGCCCCTCAGTGGTGGATGGCTCCGGCATCACTCGGAGTAGTATTGCCGCTGCAGCCAGGTTTTGGTCAACCCCACTGGAAGCCGCGGGTAGCCTCGCCCTGGCATCGTCAGTGATGCGGTGCTGGACGTCCTGGGCCTGACGACGCGCTTCTCCGGCTAGCGCTCGGCCTGCCCACTCCTGCCTAATGTTTTGCCGGAGCTGCACAAGTTGTCCTACTTCCTCGTCGAGCTTGGCCTGCATCTCGCGGATTTGCTCGTGTTGTGTGTCCTGACCCCCTGCAGGGACTAGGACCACAGCTAGCTCCTGAAGGATGTCAACGCGAGGCGCAGGCCTAGGGAGATCGTCGTCCTCTGGCATACCAAGGTGGTTGCCTTCGTCGAGACCCCCTAGATCGACGTGGAAACATTCACGACTTGGGCCACAACCTTCGTCGTCAAGGCTGTGGCCATCATCGGAGCAATCGGAGAGGAAGTAGTCACATGCGGTCATGAAGTCTCGCATGGCACTAGGGTTACCGAGCCCGGAGAAATCCCAACTAGAGTCGGGCTCGTCATCTTCCTCAGAACCCGGGGGCTCGTAGGTCAAGACGGCCGTCAGTCGGTCCCAGGTTGACCACATATGGTACCCTGGAAGGTTAGGATAAGCCTTTATGAAAGTGTCCACCGAAGCAGGGTCGCTTGGTGGGTCGAAGCTGAATCTAAAAGGCACAGGGTGGAAAACAGACGGTACCTCTCGATCGATGGACGGTGACGAAGTCGCGTTGGAGTCGGACTGCACCGTTATCTCAAGTACGAGGCTAACGCCCAGCGAGTCCTCCGCGAGAGTGCTGGCGTCATCCGTCTGCTTGGGGTTGGCGTGTTGCGAGGAAACGACGCTCGTCTTCATCTCAGACGCGAAGTCAACGCCCGACGTGTCCCCCGCTGGGGCGCCGGCGTCGTCGACTTGCTCGACAGCCAACGAGGTGCCGCCTCCTGCCTGGCCACGGTTGCCCTGCCTCCTTCTCCTGCGGCGAGGAAGGTGGCGGGACAGACCTGGATGTTGCTCTTCCGCCATGGGGGGAAGACGTCGTCGAGTCCACCACCACCGGGCGGGTTGACGGCCGCCATTGTCGTTGTCGCGTGGCGGAGGAAGGAGTACCATGTCGTAGCTGCCGTCGAGGGACATGAACTCGAGACTCCCAAAACGGAGTAGTGTCCCGGGCTGAAGAGGTTGCTGGAGACTACCCATCTGGAGCTCGACGGGAAGTTGTTCGTCAACACGCAGCAGGCCCCTACCTGGCGCGCCAACTGTCGGCGTTTCGACCCCGGGGGGTCCCTGGACCGACGAGTAAATTGTCGCTGCGTGTCCCCGCCCAGATGGGTCGGCGCGAGATGGAACACAAGGGGGAAAAAAGGGAACCGTGGCTCGTGTTATCCTGCGCCCAGGGCGGATGCGCTTGCAGTAGGGGGTTACAAGCGTTCGCGAGGGAGGGAGAGAGCCTGCTCGTCAGCCCGTCCTCCCGCGCGGCCACCTTCCCGTATGAGGGCCTTGGACCTTCCTTTTATAGATGTAAGGAGAGGGTCCAGGTGTACAATGGGGGGTGTAGCAATATGCTAACGTGTCCAGCAGAGAGGAGCCAGAGCCCTATGTACATGCCAACGTGGCTGTCGGAGAGGTGCTAGTGCCCTGTGCATGTGATGTCGTGGCCGTCGGAGGAGCGCTTGAGCCCTGTAGAAGCACAGCTGTCGGGGCTGACGGGACCTTGCTGACGTCTCCTTGCTTCTGTAGGGGGCTGAGAACCGCCGTTGTCATGGGAGCACGCGGGGTGTCATCATTACTTGTTTACCGGGGCGAGCTAGATGGGACACCGGTCCTGTTCCCCGTAGCCTGAGCTAGCTAAGGGTAGGGTAATGATGTACCCCCTTGTGTCGTGGTCAGTCCGAGCCCAAGGTCGGGCGAGGTGGTGACTCCTCCGAGGTCGAGGTTGAGGTCGAGCCCTGGGGTCGGGCGAGGCGGAGACCGTCTTCTGAGGTCGAGGTTGAGGCCGAGCCTTGGGGTCGGGCGAGACGGAGACCATCTTCCGAGGCCGAGGCGGGGACCAGGCCCTGGGGTCGGGTGAGGCGGAGACCGTCTTCCGAGGTCGAGGTTGAGACCGAGCCCTGGGGTCAGGTGAGGCGGAGTCCATCTTCCGAGGCCAAGGCGGGGGCCGAGCCCTGGGGTCGGGCGAGGCGGAGCTTCCTGTGGCGGCTGAGGCGGCACTTAGCTATTGTCAGCCTCACCCTGGCGGGTGGCACAGCAGTCGGAGCAGGGCAGGCGACACTGTTTTCCTATCTGGTCAGTCAGTGGAGGGGCGAAGTGACTGCGGTCACTTCGGCCCTGTCGACTAAGGAACGTGCGTAAGGATAAGGTGTCAGGCGATCCTTGCATTGAATGCTCCTACGATACGGTCGGTCGGCGAGGCGATCTGGCCAAGGTTGCTTCACTGCGAAGCCTGCCCGAGCTGGGCCTCGGGCGAGTCGAGGGTGCGCCCGTTGCTTGAGGAGGCCCTCGGGCGAAGCGTGAATCTGCCTAGGTCTACTGTTCCTGCCCGAGGCTGGGCTCGGGCGAGGGGAGATCGTGTCCCTTGAGTGGACAGAGCCTTGACCTGAATTGCGCCCATCAGGCCTCTGCAGCTTGTGCTGATGGTGATTACCAGCCGAGTTTAGGAGTCTTGGGGGTACCCCTAATTATGGTCCCCGACAAATTATAAACAGCTTATATATTACATTCAAAATTATAAAATATTACACACGTTGTCCAGCAAATATTACATTCCAAATGTCTTTACAATAACAGCTAATCTTCTTTTAAAACTACTTCTGCAACCTCGTTTAATAGTTGATCAACAACTTTATCCATAATAGCTTCGGCCATTTTTATAATTTCATCATCCTCCTTTGCTTTGGGGTCCGCCAATGGCTCGATGGGCTCTGGGGGAGGAGATAGTGCGGCTGTGATGCAAAGCGTAAATAAGTTCGAAGTCATAAAATTAGAACATAAAGTCAAAAGCTATTAATCAATACCTATTCGCCTCTCGAGATCCGCAGTTTTCTCAGTGGCCTCTGCTGCTTCTCTAGCATCGTGAGTATCTTTTTCACTTTTCCTTATAATTTCTTGAGCCATCTCCCGACCGCCATTTTCCCAGATGTTGATGAAAAATTTTCCACCAACCAAGCTTGCTTCGGTCGAGGGGTCTTTTGTATCTTCAATAGATAAGGCAGCCTCGGTTTGCGCCAAGGATTTCACATGTTCGCAGCCTATCCTCTCCAAGATAGCGGCAATCCCCCTAGCACCTGAGAAGGCGCATATGTCCCCACAGCCACTCAAAATTTCCTCAAAAGCTTCAGCTTCGTGGCTGGTCCATTCAATTGGGCCCTCGGGATCGCCCATTATGAAATTCTCCTCGCTTGAGTACGCTCCAACGTTGGCGAAGCTAATTTTGTTTCTCTTCACACAATCCATAGATTTCTCAAAACATTTTTCCTTGGATATACGAAGTTCTTCAATGTTTTTCTCTAAACATTTTGTCCTTTGATAGCTAATTTCTCGTTTAGCTTCTGCAACAACACATTTTTCTTTAGATTCGAATAGCTGTTTTCGAAGATCTTCGATTTCCTGTTTCTGAGCTTCTGCTTGGGTTTTGGAAACAACTTCGTCTTCTTTTATTTTACTCAACAATGAGTTTAACATTTTATCTTTTTCAAGACCTTCGTTCCTTAGTTCAATTACTTCAGAACGAAGGTTGTTCAAGGCTATGGTACACCCTTCATCTTCGGCATCTTTTTGTGCCCTGAGGGCATTGCTAAGAATAAGGCCCTACAAAAAATGTGGTATTAAGTTTAAGCAAATGAAAAATTTTGTTTTTAAATACAAAATCTCAATTTCTCACCTTTAAACTATTGTATGCTAAGCTGTCGGCCAACTCATCTTTTGACAGCACTGAAAGTCCGTCTTCTAATGTCGGGAATCCGAAGCTCTTGCTCATCTCCCGACAGACAGAAATCTCCTTGCTGTCACGGAGACAATACAAGAAGTCTTCTTCTCCACTGCCGTTGAATATCAGCGCCCCTTTTGGATATTTCAATTTTTGCGCATAGCACTTGGCTTCTTGCTTTTATTTTTCAGTCAATTTTTTACCCGAAGCATGACGTAAAACATAGTTGAGGGCTTCGGAAGATGCTTTGGGAATAGGGATGGCAGTTTTCTCAGATAAAATTTCTTCTACAGATTCTTTTTCCGTTTCTTTTCTAATTTCCAAGGATTTCTTCTTGGCGGGCTCTGAAGGCCCAGTTTCGGTCTCCTCAATTTGTGTTTTTGAAGCTTCGACAGCTCTCTTCGGAGTAGATCTTGAAGATTTTATTGTTTCTAGCACATCTAAAACGTTGACCATTCTCCTCCTCTTGGGAGTTGTTGTAAGGTCCTTTTGTGCCTTCGGCATTGACACCTCAACTCTTGCCGAAGGACTTAAAACTTCCGATGTCCTTGTCTCTTCAGCCCTCAGTTCTTCAATTTTTTCCATCTCCGGCATTGCAGCCGGCTCTTCAATATTCTGTAGATGTGTAGGTTCTCTGGCTTCAGTGGCCGAAGAGGTCTCACCACCAAAATCAGGCACTATGGCCGGCTCAATGTAGCATGGCCGGTGGGTAAGAACCTTCACCTTTTTTCTCTTCAGCGTAGATTCACTAGAAGCGGCCGAAGCAACTTCCTTCACAGAAACTGCACCTTTTCTTTTCTGACCCCGTAGCGGGTAACGGTAGTCAGGATAGATGAATCCAATAGCATCGAAAACTCTTTTCAGCATCTTCTTTTTCCAGCCTCCGAAGGCCGCTGATAGCGCATTATCTTCTGTCTTGGAGTACGCACCAAGCAATTCATCACTTGTAGCTTCGACACTTTCCAACCAATCATCGTGTGGCTCGACAAACTGGTCTACAAATCTGAAGGTATACTTTAGTCGAACCAGACCACCTTCGAGGGGGTTGCTGATAGTTTCCTTTGGCATTTCCTAGTTGGCTACCAATGGCCATATCCTGTAGGCCACGTGCTCTTGAACTAAGTCCCTTGTCCCGATGAAGGAGCAGACTATGCCAAAAGCCTTTCGGCATTCTTCGGCTGCTTCATCAATCTCCACCTTCGGCTTCCGGAGGCTGAAACGCTGCCAGATAGGGCGCATTAATAATATCCTTAATATCCTCTCGTGCTTTTAAATCATTTTTTACATAGAACCATTCCTTCATCCAATCCCCGGGCCATCTCTTTCGAAAAGTCGGCACAGGGCAGCTTGACCCAGAGCGGGCACCGAAGCTATAACAGCCAAAATTGTTATGATACTGCTCTTTGCCCCAAGGCTTTGTCTCATAAACCAGTTCGTGTATACTGCAGAAACTTTTTGCATTTGGCTCCAAGCCTTGGCTCCTCGCGGCCTAGACAAAGACTCCCATTCTTACGATTGCTTCGGGAGTAATTTGATGAAGGTAGATTTCATATATCTTCAAAACTTCAACCATGAAACTGCTTAGAGGGAACCGAAGCCCAGCCTTGAAGAAGCTTCGGAAGATCACGACTTCATTTTCTTCGGGGGTAGGACAAGTCTTCTCTCCGTTGTCATCCCTCACAATAGACATATCCCGAAAATATCTCCCCCTCATATTGACAAGATGGCTTTGTTTAATGGTTGATTTTCCAAAAACTGCATGGCTTGGCCGCCAGGGTCGATCTTCGGAGTCTTCCCCGCCACTTTCCACATCATAACTGTCACTATCGCCAGTATCTTCAGATAAACCTTCCAAAATTTCCCTTGTAATCTTCTCTGTATTTGTCTTTGATATTGATTCAAGAAAGCCATGATTCTTCTCCTCAGAAAGGCTCAGCTTCGTTTCAGCAATAGCTTTTTTATCTTCAGACATCTTTGGAAATGCTAAAAAACTACTTTCAAAGCCGAAGCTTAAAAAACTTAAAAAGCCAAGCAAGTCTTGGTGCGCAAGAGCTAAAAACTGAGTAAGCAAGAGCAGATGGCAAGAAAGCGTACCAAATGACATTGCGGTGTGCTCTTATTTATACGCCTGGTGCATTGCATTCTGGAGGGCCCGCTTGTCGGTGGCTGTTGCTATTCTAGCAAAGGGAAGGTGTTTTTTCGGACCTTCGGCTGAGGGCCTTCGTTCTTATTACAATCTAAATTTATTATTCTAACAAATTAATATTGCAAGGGGCTACTGTTGGGGGCCTTCGGCTTCCGAAGGTCCTCAAAAACATGATTTAACATTGTTTCTGGAAGTATAATGCATAAACAGGTACCTTCGGTTTTGAATCGAAACCACCGCGTGAAGAAGCACAAAAAGAGTACGAAGGATAACGCAAAGCCGAAGCTGTGCGCAGGAAGGCTTCGGCATGATAGCAGAAAGGGAAACCAACTTAGAGATGAAAAGGCTATTTAAACCTTGATGGAATACTATAGAGTTATTAGCAAATGTAAAGGGCATGAGTGTAATTTTACACGAGCTGCGTCTCGTGCCTATAAATAGGTGAACAGTACTCCCGTACTGTTCATGCTGACTTGGCATTTTCTTTTGCGTCACGCTCGTGTTCTTTATCTTCCTTCAAGCCGAAGGTACACTTGTAATAAATTGTTATCTTTACTTATCCGTAGTAATAAAATAAAAATAATATAATAATAATAACATATTTGATGGTTCGTATTGTTCATGTTTCGTATGACTCCTTCTTCATTTTTATATATCATATTTACGAAGGTATGCTCTTTGTAACCTTCGTCCGAAAGTCGTTATATCCTAAGGGAAATAATGCTCCGAAGGACGAAGGACTTTAACGTTTAACATTCTTTATGTTGCCTTGCTCTTAAGCCGAAGCATTTGAGAGCAAGTCACCAACAGGTGTACTAGATGGCAAACTCTACTTAGTTGATTTTTCGAAAGAGGAGGCCGATCTAGATGCATGCTTAATCGCTAAGACTAGTATGGGTTGGCTATGGCATCGCCGTCTAGCACATGTTGGGATGAAGAAACTCCACAAACTTCTAAAGGGAGAGCATGTGTTAGGACTAACAAATGTATGTTTCGAAAAGGATAGACCTTGTGCAGCTTGTCAAGCAGGTAAACAGGTGGGAAGTACTCATCACAACAAGAATGTGATGACCACATCAAGACCTCTGGAGCTACTTCATATGGACCTCTTCGGACCCGTCGCCTACCTCAGCATCGGGGGAAGTAAGTATGGTCTTGTTATTGTTGATGATTTTTCCCGCTTCACTTGGGTATTATTTTTGCAGGATAAATCAGAAACCCAAGGGACCCTAAAACGCTTTCTAAGGAGAGCTCAAAATGAATTTGAGCTCAAGGTGAAAAAGATAAGAAGCGACAACGGGTCCGAGTTCAAGAACTTACAAGTGGAGGAGTACCTTGAGGAGGAAGGAATCAAGCATGAGTTCTCCGCTCCCTACACACCACAACAAAATGGTGTGGTAGAGAGGAAGAACAGGATGCTCATAGACATGGCGAGGACGATGCTTGGAGAATTCAAGACGCCCGAGCGGTTTTGGTCGGAAGCTGTGAACACAGCTTGCCACGCCATAAACCGGCTCTACCTTCATCGCCTCCTCAAGAAGACCTCGTATGAACTTCTGACTGGTAACAAACCCAACGTCTCATACTTTCATGTATTTGGGAGCAAATGTTACATTTTGGTGAAGAAAGGTAGAAATTCCAAATTTGCTCCCAAAGCTGTAGAAGGGTTTTTACTATGTTATGACTCAAATACAAAGGCGTATAGAGTCTTCAACAAATCATCAGGTTTGGTTGAAGTCTCTAGCGACATTGTATTTGATGAAACTAATGGCTCTCCAAGAGAGCAAGTTGATCCTGATGATGTAGATGAAGATGATGTTCCAACGGACGCAATTCGCACCATGGCGATTGGAGATGTGCGACCACAGGAACACCATCTTCATCTACATCATCAGGATCAACTTGCTCTCTTGGAGAGCCATTAGTTTCATCAAATACAATGTCGCTAGAGATGTCTCTAGCGACATTGTATTTGATGAAACTAATGGCTCTCCAAGAGAGCAAGTTGATCCTGATGATGTAGATGAAGATGATGTTCCAACGGACGCAATTCGCACCATGGCGATTGGAGATGTGCGACCACAGGAACACCAAGTACAGGATCAACCTTCTTCCTCAACAATGGTGCACCCCCCAACTCAAGATGATGAACAGGTTCTTCAAGAGGAGGCGTGTGATAAAGGGGGAGCACAAGAAGATCAAGTTATGGAGGAAGAAGCACCACGGGCCCCTCCAACTCAAGTATGAGCGACGATTCAAAGGAATCATCCCGTCGACCAGATTCTAGGGGATATAAGCAAGGGAGTAACTACTCGCTCAAGACTAGCTAACTTTTGTGAGCATTACTTGTTTGTCTCTTCTATTGAGCCTTTCAGGGTAGAAGAGGCATTGCAAGATCCGGACTAGGTGTTGGCCATGCAGGAAGAGCTCAACAACTTCAAGCGAAATGAAGTCTGGAGCCTGGTGCCACGTCACAAGCAAAATGTTGTGGGAACCAAGTGGGTGTTCCGCAACAAGCAAGACGAGCACGGGGTGGTGACACGAAACAAGGCAAGACTTGTGGCAAAAGGTTATGCCCAGGTCGCAGGTTTGGATTTCGAGTAGACTTTTGCTCCAGTGGCTAGGATAGAGTCTATTCGCATTCTACTAGCCTATGCCGCTCAACACTCTTTCAGGTTGTTCCAAATGGATGTGAAGAGCGCTTTCCTCAACGGGCCAATCAAGGAGGAGGTGTACGTGGAGCAACCCCCTGGCTTTGAGGATGAACGGTATCCCGACCATGTGTGTAAGCTCTCTAAGGCGCTCTATAGACTTAAGCAAGCCCCAAGAGCATGGTATGAATGCCTTAGAGATTTTCTAGTTGCTAATGCTTTCAAGGTTGGGAAAGCCGATCCAACTCTTTTCACTAAGACTTGTGATGGTGACCTATTTGTGTGCCAAATTTATATCGATGACATAATATTTGGTTCTACTAACCAAAAGTCTTGTGAGGAGTTTAGCAGGGTGATGACACAGAAATTTGAGATGTCGATGATGGGTGAGTTGAACTACTTCCTTGGGTTCCAAGTGAAGCAACTCAAGGATGGCACCTTCATCTCACAAATGAAGTACACGCAAGACCTTCTCAAGCGGTTTGGGATGAAGGACGTCAAGCCCACAAAGATGCTGATGGGAACCGACGGACACGTCGACCTCAACAATGGAGGTAAGTCCATTGATCAAAAGGCATACCGGTCCATGATAGGTTCATTGCTTTATTTGTGTGCTAGTAGACTAGATATTATGCTTAGCGCATGCATGTGTGCTAGATTTCAATCCGATCCAAGGGAATGTCACCTTGTGGCCGTTAAGCAAATTCTTAGATATTTAGTTGCTACGCCTTGCTTCGGGATCTGGTATCCAAAGGGGTCTACCTTTGACTTTATTGGATACTCAGACTCCGATTATGCTAGATGCAAGGTTGATAGGAAGAGTACATCAGGGACGTGCCAATTCCTAGGAAGGTCCCTGGTGTCTTGGAGTTCTAAGAAACAAACCTTCGTTGCTCTATCCACCGCTGAGGCCGAGTATGTTACCGCAGGATAGTGTTGCGCGCAACTACTTTGGATGAGGCAAACCCTCCGAGACTTTGGCTACAATCTGAGCAAAGTCCCACTCCTATGTGACAATGAGAGTGCAATCCGCAAGGCGGATGATCCTATTGAACACAGCCGCACTAAGCACATAGACATCCGGCATCACTTTTTGAGAGACCACCAGCAAAAGGGAGATATCGAAGTGTTCTATATTAGCACCGAGAACCAGCTAGCCGATATCTTTACCAAGCCTTTAGATGAGAAAACCTTTTGTAGGCTACGTAGTGAGCTAAATGTCTTAGATTCACGTAACTTGGATTGATTTATAACATACATGTGTTTTATGCCTTTGATCAAGTTACTTTATGCATTTATGAGATTTATTGTTTATTTATGGTGCTCAAGTTGTGCAAGGGATCCCCGAACCTCACAAGTCCATGTGTGAATAGTGCACATATTTAGGGGGAGAAGTGCTACAACTTGACCCTTTGAGACTAACATTTGTGCTTGAGTTTACTTGATGTAGTCTCAAAGGTGAATTGAAAGGGAAAGGTGAACTTGGACCATACAAAGACTTCCACTGCACTCCGGTATTAGTGTACTAACCTCCAAGTTCATTCTTAAGCTACTATTGCCTTTTTGCTCTTAATTGACATTTTTGGTGAGGCAACGGGGTTAAAAGGGGCCAAGAATGATCCCGTTTTGGTGCTTAATGCCAAAGGGGGAGAAATCAAGGCCAAAGAAAATGGATCAGCTACCACTTGTGAAATTTTAAAATAAGAGTAGAGTAGAACTTTTGATTTGTCAAAATACTCTTACTGTCAAAATTTGGTCTCTTGTGGGGAGAATGTTTGATTATGGGAAAAGGGGGAGTTTTTGGCTCTTAATCATTTTTACTCTTGGATTATCTCTCTTTATGCCCAAACAAATGAGTTTGACTTAGAGATAGGGAAATGAATTTGATTTGCAAAAACAAACCAAGTGGTGGCAAAGAATGATCCAAATATGCCAAATTTGAGTCAAAAAAATTTGGTCTTCAATTTGAATCAATGTTGCATGTTTTGCATTGCTTTTAAATGTGTTGGCATAAATCACCAAAAAGGGGGAGATTTAAAGGGAAATGTGCCTTTGGGCAATTTCTATTATGTTTTGGTGATTAAGTGTCCAACACATTTAAATAAGCTCTCATGTGCTAAACAAAGAGAGAAGTGATAATGAAGGCAAAGGTATGGTTCTAGATTTAGTACATTGGTTTTTGTGTGTACTAATATATTTGTCTAAGTGCTAGAATCAGAGAAAAGAGAAGAAGAAAAGGACTTGGCTCGAGCAGCCAAGACTCAACTCGGTCTGGCACACCTGACTGTCCGGTGAGCCAATGGCCGCCAGCGCAACGGTCGGCCGCGCAATCCGCGCGCGACTCGTGGCCCGTGCCAACGGTCGGCTGGGGGCACCGGACTATCCGGTGTGCACCGGACAGTGTCCGGTGTGCCAACCAGCCAAAGTTGCAACGGTCGATTGCGCCATGAATGGAAGGAAATCGCGCACCGGACATGAACAGTGGCTGTCCGGTGGCACACCGGACTGTCCGGAGCGCCACCCGACAGAAGGCAAGATTAGCCTTCCAAGAATGCCTCCAACGGCTCCCAGCTGCCTTGGGGCTATAAAAGGGACCCCTAGGCGCATGGATGAAATATCCAAGCATTCTTTGATCATTCCTAAGCATCTAAACTCCACTCCCACGCATTTGATTCTCTGTGCTAGCAATTTGAGCTCCTCTTGAGTAGAGAACTCCGTGTGTTGAAATTAGAGCTCAAGTTGTGACTTGTGTGTGTGGTTGTGTTGTGGATTTGAGTCTTGTTTGCGTTGCTCTCCCCTCCCTTACTTCCGTGCTTCTTTGTGATCATCAATTGTAAGGGCGAGAGGCTCCAAGTTGTGGAGATTCCTCGCAAACGGGAGAAAGTATAAGAAAGAAGAACACCGTGGTATTCAAGTTGATCATTGGATCACTTGAAAGGGGTTGAGTGCAACCCTCGTCTGTTGGGACGCCACAACGTGGAAGTAGGCAAGTATTACTTGGCCGAACCATGGGATAACTCGCGTGTCTCTTATGATTACTTTTCTGTGATTACTTATGCGTTCGCAAGAGCTCGCTACTTAGTCATACTAACACTTAACCAAGTTTTATTGGCTATTAGTTGTTGAATTTTACAGGATCACCTATTCACCCCCCCCCTCTAGGTGCTCTCAGTGGTAACAAGGAACAAAGCCCGACTTGTTGCTAAAGGTTATTCGCAAGTCAAAGGTTTGGATTTTGATGAAACCTATGCACCCATAGCTAGGCTTGAGTCAATTCGTATATTACTTGCCATTGCTACTTACCATGGCTTTAAGATTTATCAAATGGACGTGAAAAGTGCCTTCCTCAATGGCCCTATCAAGGAAGAGGTCTATGTTGAGCAACCTCCCGGCTTTGAAGATAGTGAGTACCCTAACCATGTTTATAAGCTCTCAAAGGCGCTTTATGGGCTCAAGCAAGCCCCCAAGAGCATGGTATGAATGCCTGCGAGACTTTCTTATCACTAATGGCTCCAAAGTCGGAAAAGCCGATCCTACTCTCTTCACTAAAATTGTTGCAAAAAACTTGTTTATATGCCAAATTTATGTTGATGATATTATATTTGGGTATACTAACAAGTCAACTTGTGGAGAGTTTAGGAGGATCATGATACAGAAATTCGAGATGTCTATGATGAGGGAGTTGAAGTATTTCCTTGGATTTCAAATCAAGCAACTCCAAGAGGGCACCTTCATCAGCCAAACTAAGTACATTCAAGACATACTTAAGAAGTTTAGAATGAAGAATGGTAAAGCCATCAAGACACCCATGGGAATCAATGGGCATCTCAACCTCGACACCGGAGGTAAATCCATAGATCAAAAGGTATACCGGTCGATGATAGGTTCTTTACTCTATTTATGTGCATCTCGACCGGATATTATGCTTTCTGTAATACCCACTTTGTAAGAAAGACATAAAAGGGAGAAATTATATTTCTTCATGGATATGTGTGTTATCTCTATTCATCATTTCATGTGGACACCTCACTTAAACAAATAAATAACTAACAAAGGACACCATTAAATTGTGCATCATGATGGAGTTTTGCTTGTTTGTGCAATTGATAATAAAATAATAATAATAGAAATACAATAATGAGATGGAGATTTGAATTTAACCCAAAGTTGCACTTTAGGGTTTTAGAAATAATATGTAAAAGAGAAAAGAGAAGGAAGAAATTACTATGTGAATAAAAATAATTATAATATATATATATTATTCTTGTACAGATTTGAGTTTGTACATTTGACTCAAAGGTGAAGTTCATAACAGGATTCAAATTCAAATTAGAGATTCAAATGAAAAGAAAATAAATCAAAAAGGAAAAGGAGAATAAAAGAAAAGAATAAAAATAGCTAACTGGGCCGTGGCTACCCATTTCGGCCCACTGGGGATTCTTCTCCCGCGCAGCCCAGGACCCCTTTCCGCGCGAGCACTCGCTGACCAGCAGGGCCAGCCGGTCGGTCACACGCGCATGCGCTGGTCTCCCTCAAAGCCGCGCCGCACTCACTCACCGACATGTGGGTCCCAGTTGTCAGCGTCGTCTTCCCCGTGAAGCTTCAACAGACCGCGATTTCTTCTCCGCGATGCTCGCCGGGCGGCTTCCGCGGACTTGCTGCCGCATAACTCGTCAACCGCTTGGCGCCTGTGTCCGAACACCGCACCCTGACCTCGAGTATAAGTTCGTGTGCGCGGCTTGGTTATCGCCATAAGCAAATCGGGCTGGGAGCCACCTCGCGGCCGCCAATGGAGAAACCTTCTCTGTGCTTGCGCCCCGCCTCCGATTTGTGGTCGAGTAGCGTCGCCGGGACCCAGGGAAGTCGTTTGTGCATCGGTCGGGCAGGACCGGACATCGGGGCAACTTCAATTGCTCACCAGAGCAAATGGTTCGCGGCGGTGCCGCCATGCGTCGTGGCCGGGGCGCTTCACGGTGCGATTCTCGGTATGGACCCGTACACCGTGCTCATCTCGTCCCCCTCTACGCTTAGCTCGGTCCGATTTGGGTTTGGCGCTCGGGGACGGCCGATTGGCAGCCTCGCCGGCGTGCTCCGCCGAGCGTGCAGGGCGGCGCCGCCGTGCGGGTGCGCTCCGTTGGGGGGGATATGTGCAGGCCGTTGGATGATGGGTGTGCGGCTTGGATTAGATCTTCATACCCATTCGACTGCATCCAACCGTGACCGTAGATCGAGAATCCGATGGATGCGGGACGATCTCAGTTAGATAGAATAGAGACCGTCGATCTCTGATCCGAGGATCAGGGTTATGTACCGATTCGCTATGGCTTGCGTCTAATCTGGGCCATCAAAAACAGATCGGGCGGCCGATAGCACACGATACCCCTTCGCGGCGCACGATTTGTAAAAGAGACCCCGAGTAAATCGGAAATCAAACCCGCCATCCATGCGGGGTAAATCTGAGTCTTGGGGATACTTGCGCGCGGGTCCCTGGACTTTCCAGATATTGGCGCCCAGTCCTGTGAGCAGAGAAATTAGATAATAAATTTTGGAAAATGATTTTTAATATAAAAACAATACTAGAAACTTGTTTAATTCATAGAAAATGCATATGAACTCCAAATTGGTTCATTCCTGTTCCTAAATTTTCATAATATTATTGTCTATCCATTTGTACCACTGTTTTTACATAAAGTACACATTAAAATTTATTTCTCACTTAACCCTATATTAAATGCATAAAATCTTTGGAAATTCATAACTTAAAATCTACAACTCCAAATTTAGTGATTCTTGTTCCTACGATCTCGTAGCAACGCGTAGATTATTATTGTTCAGTTTGTACTTATGTTTGGTGTAATGTTAATTTTTGCCTATACAATGTTTGTTTGTATTGCTACGACTAGAGCGAGGTCACGTGTCATCTGAAGAGCAAGTTGGTACCTGGATTCTCAAGGCCCAGGCAAGTTGTGCCCTTGATCACTTCTTTTTACCCACTCATGTTCTAATTAATCATAATGATCTGCATAGGTTAATTTTGATGGGACCCAATAGGTTACCCTAGTTTGATTATCTTTATACCTTGTTTACCACTGAACCTTTTTGGGTAGTACTTGCTAGTGCTTATTGTGGTTTTGGGTATGAAGAAACATTATTCATGATCACACTTTTATTATCTGTTTATTATTGTTGTTCATGTTAAGATCATTATGTTAATTGGAACATGGAGAACCACCCGGGAAAACAGTGCTACCACAAGGGAGGAATGGGACCCCTTGGCTGATTAATTAGGAAAGCTAGTGGAAGACTACCTTACCCGAAAGGGGCAAGGGCAGTAGGGGAGTGGTCAGTGTAGGGAGGCCCTCGGGAGGATTTTGCTGCGATGGCGGTCCTGCAAGGGATTCCTGCATTGGAACTTCCTATAAACTGTAGCGGGTTTTCGGAAGCTAGTGGAACTTTGTAAAGGCCTCGTAGTGGATCCCTAGCCATTCACCTCGGTAGTGTCTAAGGGCCTTGCAAACCCTGGCGACATGGGATACACGACTTGTGGGTAAAGATGCGCAACCTCTGCAGAGTGTAAAACTAGTATACTAGCCGTGCTCACGGTCATGAGCAGCTCGGACACTCACATGATTAAATTATGGAACTTAAACTCAATTCGTCATATGCATTGCATCGCAGGTGATGTTGTTACTTTTGTTCTATTACTTAATTGGGTTTGGTATTTACTTATACTTAGTAACTGCTAATAAAATTTTGACCAACTTTAAAAGCAATGCTCAGCTCTAACCATCTTCTTTGGTAAGCCTTACACTTCACGTGAGCTCCCACCTTTGGCGAGTTCATGCACATTATTCCCCACAACTTGTTGAGCGATGAACGTATGTGAGCTCACTCTTGCTGTCTCACACACCCCACAGGTCAAGAACAGGTACCACAGGAAGAGGCGCTTGGAGGATGCTGTGACGAGTTCGTGAGAGGTCTAGGTCGTCGTCTCCCAGTCAACTTTGGGTTGCTGGACCGTTGTCTCCTTATAATGTAATTACTTATTTTGTATAGAACTCCTGTTATATATAAAGATGTGACATTCGATCCTGTGCCACTATACATCATATGTGTGAGACTTGGTCCCAGCATACCTGGTGTTTATGTTCGCGCCCGGGTCTTGGTGCCCCGAAACCCGGGTGTGACAGAAGTGGTATCAGAGGAATGTTGACTGTAGGACGAAACCTAGATAGAACTGGACAACCATTCTTTACTTACCTTACTCTGATTCTTTTCTAAACTTTTCTCAATCTTTTCTCATCTATTTCCGCTTACTCTGATTATTCTTATCTTTTCTTTCTAAAAGACAAATGTGGATTTTACACTTTGAAATCCTGTGCCTAAAGTGACCTTTAGGAATAGGAGATCTACTCACAGGAACAAAAACAAAACTATTTTTGTAGGTACCTATACGCTTGAGTGTTTGTTTTTATGATACTTGTTTGATTTGGATCTTTGATTGAGTGTGATGAGTTGTGGAGTAATGTCCACAATTGCATCTGCATATACATAATACTTATAAAACTAACTAGACAAACTAGATTATCCCTGATTAAAGTATCTAGCCTATAACAATATACATCTCATCTTAAAAGATTCTACCCTACACTCATAGATCCATCTTATCTCAAAAGATCCTAACTTATTCTAATTAAAATATATCTAGCCTAATAAATTCATCTTATCTTAAAGGATACTCTATTACCTTAGTAGATTCATCTTATCTTGAAAAGATTTTACCTTATCCTAATAGATCTAACTAATCTCAAAAGGCTCTATCTTATTCTTAGAGATCCATCTTGTCCTAATAGGCATACATATCCCATCCTAGGGTGACCACCATGATCTAAACCAAATCAATTAGATCTTATCTAGTCAAGCTAGTCATACCAATCTAATCTAGATCCCATCTAACCTAATATGATCTAATCTAAAGTGAGTTACTTAATGGACCAGTTAATACTTGTGAAATAGATTAGACCCTCTCCACATGTTTTAACTTAGTTCACCCTACACTAAATAAAGAATGAGAGACCAACCCAACCAATAGAGTCTTGATGGATTGCATGATCTGCCTATCCCCACCTAACATCACACAAACTTTTGACCTACATCATGTAGTCTATCTCAACCATACCTATCTTAACCATATTCTCTAGCCCGATAATATACACTAACTCCTAATCAATAAGACAAGACCGAAGAATATGATCAACTTCATCAAGTAAGGATGAGCACCAACTCAAGTCTTCAAGGATCAAGTGAGGTCACCAAGATGAGTCAAGATCCACAATCTTGGATGGAGTCTTTTCTTATCCTACTCTTTCTTACCCAAACCTATATATGCCCTAAAGACATCTTCTATCCTACATAATAAAGTGGACATACATATATTACCCATGCTCTCCTATCACTTACTAATAATAAAAAGAGAGACCCTTGATTTAGAAATTAAAAGCTAAATTGCAAACCAATCCTTTTGTATTCCCTTTTCTTACAAATCTAGAGGACGAGACTATTTTTAAGGGGGGTAGGATTTGTAATACCCACTTTGTAAGAAAGACATAAAAGGGAGAAATTATATTTCTTCATGGATATGTGTGTTATCTCTATTCATCATTTCATGTGGACACCTCACTTAAACAAATAAATAACTAACAAAGGACACCATTAAATTGTGCATCATGATGGAGTTTTGCTTGTTTGTGCAATTGATAATAAAATAATAATAATAGAAATACAATAATGAGATGGAGATTTGAATTTAACCCAAAGTTGCACTTTAGGGTTTTAGAAATAATATGTAAAAGAGAAAAGAGAAGGAAGAAATTACTATGTGAATAAAAATAATTATAATATATATATATATTATTCTTGTACAGATTTGAGTTTGTACATTTGACTCAAAGGTGAAGTTCATAACAGGATTCAAATTCAAATTAGAGATTCAAATGAAAAGAAAATAAATCAAAAAGGAAAAGGAGAATAAAAGAAAAGAATAAAAATAGCTAACTGGGCCGTGGCTACCCATTTCGGCCCACTGGGGATTCTTCTCCCGCGCAGCCCAGGACCCCTTTCCGCGCGGGCACTCGCTGACCAGCGGGGCCAGCCGGTCGGTCACACGCGCATGCGCTGGTCTCCCTCAAAGCCGCGCCGCACTCACTCACCGACATGTGGGTCCCAGTTGTCAGCGTCGTCTTCCCCGTGAAGCTTCAACAGACCGCGATTTCTTCTCCGCGATGCTCGTCGGGCGGCTTCCGCGGACTTGCTGCCGCATAACTCGTCAACCGCTTGGCGCCTGTGTCCGAACACCGCACCCTGACCTCGAGTATAAGTTCGCGTGCGCGGCTTGGTTATCGCCATAAGCAAATCGGGCTGGGAGCCACCTCGCGGCCGCCAATGGAGAAACCTTCTCTGTGCTTGCGCCCCGCCTCCGATTTGTGGTCGAGTAGCGTCGCCGGGACCCAAGGAAGTCGTTTGTGCATCGGTCGGGCAGGACCGGACATCGGGGCAACTTCAATTGCTCACCGGAGCAAATGGTTCGCGGCGGTGCCGCCATGCGTCGTGGCCGGGGCGCTTCACGGTGCGATTCTCGGTATGGACCCGTACACCGTGCTCATCTCGTCCCCCTCTACGCTTAGCTCGGTCCGATTTGGGTTTGGCGCTCGGGGACGGCCGATTGGCAGCCTCGCCGGCGTGCTCCGCCGAGCATGCGGGGCGGCGCCGCCGTGCGGGTGCGCTCCGTTGGGGGGGATATGTGCAGGCCGTTGGATGATGGGTGTGCGGCTTGGATTAGATCTTCATACCCATTCGACTGCATCCAACCGTGACCGTAGATCGAGAATCCGATGGATGCGGGACGATCTCAGTTAGATAGAATAGAGACCGTCGATCTCTGATCCGAGGATCAGGGTTATGTACCGATTCGCTATGGCTTGCGTCTAATCTGGGCCATCAAAAACAGATCGGGCGGCCGATAGCACACGATACCCCTTCGCGGCGCACGATTTGTAAAAGAGACCCCGAGTAAATCGGAAATCAAACCCGCCATCCATGCGGGGTAAATCTGAGTCTTGGGGATACTTGCGCGCGGGTCCCTGGACTTTCCAGATATTGGCGCCCAGTCCTGTGAGCAGAGAAATTAGATAATAAATTTTGGAAAATGATTTTTAATATAAAAACAATACTAGAAACTTGTTTAATTCATAGAAAATGCATATGAACTCCAAATTGGTTCATTCCTGTTCCTAAATTTTCATAATATTATTGTCTATCCATTTGTACCACTGTTTTTACATAAAGTACACATTAAAATTTATTTCTCACTTAACCCTATATTAAATGCATAAAATCTTTGGAAATTCATAACTTAAAATCTACAACTCCAAATTTAGTGATTCTTGTTCCTACGATCTCGTAGCAACGCGTAGATTATTATTGTTCAGTTTGTACTTATGTTTGGTGTAATGTTAATTTTTGCCTATACAATGTTTGTTTGTATTGCTACGACTAGAGCGAGGTCACGTGTCATCTGAAGAGCAAGTTGGTACCTGGATTCTCAAGGCCCAGGCAAGTTGTGCCCTTGATCACTTCTTTTTACCCACTCATGTTCTAATTAATCATAATGATCTGTATAGGTTAATTTTGATGGGACCCAATAGGTTACCCTAGTTTGATTATCTTTATACCTTGTTTACCACTGAACCTTTTTGGGTAGTACTTGCTAGTGCTTATTGTGGTTTTGGGTATGAAGAAACATTATTCATGATCACACTTTTATTATCTGTTTATTATTGTTGTTCATGTTAAGATCATTATGTTAATTGGAACATGGAGAACCACCCGGGAAAACAGTGCTACCACAAGGGAGGAATGGGACCCCTTGGCTGATTAATTAGGAAAGCTAGTGGAAGACTACCTTACCCGAAAGGGGCAAGGGCAGTAGGGGAGTGGTCAGTGTAGGGAGGCCCTCGGGAGGATTTTGCTGCGATGGCGGTCCTGCAAGGGATTCCTGCATTGGAACTTCCTATAAACTGTAGCGGGTTTTCGGAAGCTAGTGGAACTTTGTAAAGGCCTCGTAGTGGATCCCTAGCCATTCACCTCGGTAGTGTCTAAGGGCCTTGCAAACCCTGGCGACATGGGATACACGACTTGTGGGTAAAGATGCGCAACCTCTGCAGAGTGTAAAACTAGTATACTAGCCGTGCTCACGGTCATGAGCAGCTCGGACACTCACATGATTAAATTATGGAACTTAAACTCAATTCGTCATATGCATTGCATCGCAGGTGATGTTGTTACTTTTGTTCTATTACTTAATTGGGTTTGGTATTTACTTATACTTAGTAACTGCTAATAAAATTTTGACCAACTTTAAAAGCAATGCTCAGCTCTAACCATCTTCTTTGGTAAGCCTTACACTTCACGTGAGCTCCCACCTTTGGCGAGTTCATGCACATTATTCCCCACAACTTGTTGAGCGATGAACGTATGTGAGCTCACTCTTGCTGTCTCACACACCCCACAGGTCAAGAACAGGTACCACAGGAAGAGGCGCTTGGAGGATGCTGTGACGAGTTCGTGAGAGGTCTAGGTCGTCGTCTCCCAGTCAACTTTGGGTTGCTGGACCGTTGTCTCCTTATAATGTAATTACTTATTTTGTATAGAACTCCTGTTATATATAAAGATGTGACATTCGATCCTGTGCCACTATACATCATATGTGTGAGACTTGGTCCCAGCATACCTGGTGTTTATGTTCGCGCCCGGGTCTTGGTGCCCCGAAACCCGGGTGTGACACTTTCTGTATGTATGTATGTGTGCAAGGTTCCAGGCAAATCCTAAGGAAGTTCACCTTAGGGCCATGAAAAGAATCATGAGATATTTAGTTTACACTCCTAAGTTTGGGCTTTGGTACCCCAAGGGATCTACCTTTGATTTAATTGGGTATTCCGATGCCGATAATGCCAGATGTAAAATTAATAGAGAGAGCACATCAAAGACTTGTCAGTTTCTGGGAAGATCCCTGATGTCTTGGGCTTCAAAGAAACAAAACTCAGTAGCTCTTTCCACTGCCGAAGCCGAGTACATTGCCGCAGGCCATTATTGTGCACAATTACTTTTGATGAGGCAAACCCTTAGGGACTATGGCTACAAATTGAGCAAAGTCCCTCTCCTATGTAATAATGAGGGTGCAATCCGAATGGCAGATAATCCCGTTGAACACAGCCGCAATAAGCACATAGACATCCGATATCACTTTCTGAGAGATCACCAACAAAAGGGGGATATAGAAATTGCTTATGTGAGCACCCACAACCAATTAGCCGATATCTTTACCATGCCACTAGATGAGAAGACTTTTAGCAAACTTAGGAATGAGCTAAATATACTTGATTCTTGGAACTTTGATTGAAACATTGCACACATAGCTAATTCATATACCTTTGATCATGTCTCTTTCATTTGGTACAAATGCATATTTCTTATTCTTCTTGTGCCAAGGCTAAGACTAATGTGTTTTCAAGTGTATTTCTATAATTTAGTCTTAGATTTAAAGGGAAATGGAGTATACGGCAAAGACAAGGCTTCTAATCCAACTCTGACGGTACCATCTAGTCTACCCTATGCCATTACTCATGTAACTCTCAATTGATATGACTCTTCACTCATATTTATTTTACCATTTGGGAGAACATATTAGGCCCTAAAGGGAGAGAAAGTGTGAAGAGGGCTCTCAAGTTCTTCGTTTTTGGCGATTAATGCCAAAGGGGGAGAAAGTATTAAGCCCAAAGCAAAAGGACCGCACCACCATTTCAAATCAAAAAAATTTCACAAATGTTTATTTCAATTGGTGTCTTAAAGTCAATTTTCAATTGGTATCTCATTAGTATGGAAAAATTTCAATTGGTTTTTGGTATCCATTTCAAAAAGGGAAAATCATTTCAAAAACCCTCTTGAAAGCTAAGGGGAGAATTCATTCAGGGGGAGCTTTTATTTAGTCAAAGGAAAAGCATTTGAAATAGGGGGATTTCAAATCTTAAAATGCTTCTTGCAATCGTATTCCTATACCTTTGACTATTTGCAAAAGATTTTGAAAGGATTTTTCCAAAAGGTTGACAAAAACAAATAAGTGGTGCAAATTTGGTCCAAAATATTAAATTAGAGAAAAGTAATCCATTCATATGTTTAAAGTCTTTCATTGGTTTAATTCCAGGTAACCTATGCACATCTATCTCAATTGCAAACTAGTTACATTTCTATACTTCATATTTGACTTTGGTTAGTGTTGGCATCAATCACCAAAAAGGGGGAGATTGAAAGTGAAATGGACTTAATCATTTCCTATAATTGATTTTGGTGGTTGACGTCCAACACAAACCACGTGGACTAACTAGTTTGTCTAGATATCATTTATCACAGGTGTATAAGGTTCAACACAAACCAAGAAAGAAATTTAGTTAGGGACTCAATCAAAAAATTGGAGCAAGACTGAGAGTGTGCTGCCAAGTGGCGCACGAGACACTGTCCGGTGCACTAGGCCAGGCAGCCACCAAACCAACCACAATCGGGTTTCTTCTGGGCGCGCACCACTATAATTCACCGGACTGTCCGGTGTGCCATTGGACTGTCCGGTGAGCCAGCGGAGCAACGGCTCCCTGCGCGCCAACGATCAACTGCTCAGATGAACAGTGCTGAACAGTACCATGCAGAAGTCAGAGCGCAGAAGTCAGAGGTCACCGGACTGCCCAGTCTGGCACCAGACTGTCCAGAGTAGCAAAAAGACAAAAGCGCTCCAACAGTCAACAGCTCCAAACCCTAACGGACGCGCTGACGTAGCGCGCACCGGACAGTGAACAGTGACTGTCCGGTGCGCCACCGGACTGTCTGGTGCACCCATCGCCAGTAGACTTTGCTAACGGCTAGGAAGTGGTTGGGGGCTATAAATACCCCCAATACCCCCAACCACCTCATTCAAAGCTATCCAAGTGTTCTGAATTCAACATTCAATATAAGAGCAAAAGACTTCACTCCAAGACACATTCAATAGATCGAAATCCTCTCCAAGTCCCAAAATCAACTCCACCACTTAGTGACTTGAGAGAGAGAGTTTTTTGTGTTCATTTGCGCTCTTGTTGCTTGGATTGCCTTTTTCCTTTCTCATTCCAATTCTTAAGTGCTTTGTAAACCTAAGCAAGAGACACCAAGTGTGTGGTGGTCCTTGCGGGGTCTTAGTGACCCATGTGATTAAGAGAAGGCTCACTCGGTCTAAGTGATCATTTGAGAGAGAGGGAAAGGGTTGAAATAGACCCGGCCTTTGTGGCCTCCTCAACGGGGATTAGGTTCTTTGGAACCGAACCTTGGTAAAACAAATCACCGTGTTTACTTGTGTTGATTTCCATTTGATTTGTTTGCCCTCTTTCCTCTCTCTAAGGTTTCCTTGCCAATATTGATTTGAGTTTGCTGCCAAACGTTATCTGCATCATTTGAGCAACTCGTGACAAGAGAAACAATCTTTCACCTCGAATTTAATTCTAACTCTAACTCTCGGCCTTAGTGTGTCTTTAAGTTTATAAATTTCAGGTTTCGCCTATTCACCCCCTCTAGGCGACTTTCAGGCCCCCATCGACCGGAAGGCGTCACCCTCTGTTGGATCTTCATGAAAAGAAGTACCTCTGTCAGGTACCAAACTTTGGGGTTTTTGTGGCAGAACTGCCCGAATTATTCCAACTTAAGTGCCTAAATCCTGCCTTAGAGGCTAGACCACACTTAAATGGGAATAACCTGTCAATCCCTCGGATCTAGTCCGACTAGGCCACTGACAGGACCAAGTACCACAATCTTACTCGATGGTGAGTCACAGAGCAAATACAATAAAGCATAAAACCATACATGAAGGAGTATTAAACTTATTACATCATCATCGGAGTTTAAACAAAAGTAGTCATCATTGTTCGAAGTGCAGCAGAATAAAACTAACGGTAAATAAACAGAGAGATGAGGAAGCCTGTCCCATCACTCCTCATGCTCCTCCTCAGCCGAGGCAGGATCCCACTCGACTGTCCAACCCGGTGGCAAGATGGACGGCCAAGTCATTCCAGCAACCATGTCCACCAGAGAACCTGTAAAATTATGCCACAAGCAAGGCTGATTATACTAATACTCAGCTAGACTTACCCGGTGTGAGGAGTCTACTCCTCTACCTCTAGACATGCAGTTGTTTGGCTGTGGGGTTTGGTTGCCAAAAGCACTAGCTGAGTTTATAAATCAAGTTTTAGCTTTGTCAAGTTTTAGTGTGACTCTCTTAAGACTAAATGTGTACTATCTACTCATTCATGGTATCAAGCATATTTAGCAATCAACATCTTTTGTCACATCATCACATTTCCACTTGTTACTCAATGCAGTACAATGGATCAAGCAGTCTCATTAGCTGCGAGAAGCAGACGATTCGAATCAAGTTTTTATCCTTGCAAGGTAAACCTAAACACACGACGTGGCGAGGCACTCCGTCCCCACACACATCAACCTTCCCCATCGATTCCCCGTCAGCAGAGAGGGGCTCACCGCCTTAGCGTACAATGCCTCACTGACCCCGACTGCCGTCGTGCAGTGACAGCACTTGTACCCACCATAACCGGAATGGGAGACCACGTCTCAGGTCGCGTGAGGAGGGCAGTCTGCTGCCAGGTTCAATCAGGTACTAGGCTTACCGATTTACCATATTTCTCGGCATATGTTTAGTACGTTCAAACACTTGAAACAGGTATCCGCACGTTAATCCTTATTCCGCTTTCCTCTCATAGACATCGCAACCCCCCATGGGTCCAAGTCCACAGACCCTTATCATTTTGTTATCAAGGTGGATACAATCAATTTTCCTGACCTCGCGCGAGTGCTAGAAAAATCACTCGACTTCTACCGAGATCCCTATTTAGCAAAGCAGCTACTCGACCTAGCATACTAGTATCCATCTCAATAAGGATTCCTGAGTTCATGCAACTAGGGTTTCAATCAACTCCTACACTTAAGTGCACAATACAAACCTACAAACATTAAGTGTAGTAAAATATCATATAGAATAGGTTATGCATAAAACCGGGGCTTGCCTTCCAAAGCTGGGGCAGGCAGATCCTCTGTTGCAGGCTCTGGTGCTGGATCCGGGGTACCTCCTGAGTAACTCCTTGCTCCGGCACGAGGATGTATTCTCCGTCCACGAGGTTGCAATCTATCGAATGCAATGAATAAGAATATGTATGCTATGATTATGCAGGATTTAATAATTATTATGCTAAGTGAAAGAAAACTAAGTTAGTTAGTAACTTAGGGTTTCCTGGTTATACGTGGCTCTTAGTGGTTTATGCTTATCCATTTTAGGTTTGGGTTTTACCTAGGGATAAGCATAGTGGATTGGAACTTGGATTTCCCTTAGATATTTTAGTAGGCATTTAAGGAGTTTTGCTGGTTGGGTTATGATGACATTAATCTCCATTATTACTTTTCCCTTTTTCATTTTCTATTTATGAATTCTAGTGTGGGTTTGAACTACATCAGTGGTTTAACTTTTCCCAAAAATTCTATAAAAATTATAGTGGGTTACTATTTGTCACTGCAGGCTGTCCTATAAGTTTGAGGTCCAGAATAATTAAAATATGCCCTGGACAAAAATAACAAAAGTTGGGGCAAAGGGGTCACTTTGCACTACAACTCTTAACTAGGGGTGGGTTCTGTCCTAAGGGTCATTTTTGCTGGTATCTAAAAGTAATAACAGGCTTCTGTGCCAAAAATCACAGAAGGATATTTGGTGGTTATTTAGTTGTGATTTTCTAAAGTTTAATGTTAAAAAGGCACTTACTACTACCTTGTTATTTGAAAAATGCCAAACAACAAATTTCATATTTTTTCTATGTTCTTAATAACAAAACATTAGTCACCTCAAGGTTTGGGGTGTTTTCCCCTTGGGGTTTTTTTTCTAGGGTTTTTCTAAGTTTTCCTTGTTTTCCTAAAATAAAATGTATCTCATTTATTTTGTACTAAACAAGGGTATAATAGATTTTTCTAGTGAACTATACTGAATAAGTAAACTAACAAAAATGTGGGTGCTCCCTGGTTCTTTATTTAAACCACCTTTAATATTTTCTCTAACTTTAGGCTAAAAATGATTTAAATGGTAAACTCTACCTTAACTTGGTGTACAGAGGGGTTTATTATTTTTGAACATGTTAGGAAGTGATCAAGTACTTCTCTAAATTTTCTTAACCCCAGTCAAATAGTGTAACTATTTTTTCCTTATTTCTTTTAGCCTTTGACCAGTTAATCATTTAAATCAAAACTTTAAAGTTTTCTGTAACACTTAGGGGTTTTATATTTTTCCTAAGCAGCTTGCATTATTTAGGATCTGGCAAAATTGGTTTGACTCGATTTGGGTAAACCAAACTGAAGTTATGTATTTTTAAAGTTCTGTTTGGATTTAAATCAGAATATTTAAAAAGGTTTCCTAGAAAACCCATTTGCACCGAAGACCCTGGGTTCTTTCTAAATCAACCCACTCATTTCTACCCCTGTGCCACTATTCCCCTGAGTCACTGACAGCGCACAAAACCCCCTGGCCTTTCCTCCTTCTTCCCCGAGGTCCCTCCCATTATGTAAACAGTACCCGCGGAAAGGAAAAGGGCGGCGCGGCTTACCGGCGGTGAGAGAGGTCCGGCGAGGTGCGAGGTTGGCTTCGGGAGGTCCTGGCGGTCACAGCGAGGTACGGCTTGACGGTGGTGGTGGCCGGAATCGACCGGTCCACGTGTGCAGGCGGGTGAACTCGTCGGCGGTGAGTGTTCCGGCCTAACCACGGTGATCTAGTCCAATTAAACGGCACAATGAGCTCCACGGGATGATGTAGAGGCTATGTGCGCTAGGAATCGAAAAATGGGGCAGAGGCTTATCCGGTCTACGTTCACCGGCGGTCGGGTGAAGTCCGGCGACCGTGGACTGGCTTCTCCGGCGAGGCAAAGTCCGATTCCTTGCTCGGGGAGCTTCACCGAGGCATGCATGGTCTCTTCAGAGGGTCGGGCGTGACTGGGAATGGCTCTGCAGGACGGTCTACGGTGGTGGGGGATCGGGTGGCCGCGGGCACGCCGTTTGCAGGGCAAACGTCGGTGGTTTCTGGCTCCGGTGAGGTCGAGCGTGCGCGGAGGAGTACGATCGATGCCTAAGGAGGCTTTATAGGCGCCGGCGCGAGCAGGGGACATGGGCACGGCTTGGCGCGACGCGGGGCGCGCGGGGTCGGGCGCGGGCGTGCTCTGGCGCGCTCAGAGCGCGTCGAACACGTGGAAGTGTTCTTCTACCCGTGTTCAACAGCTCGCCGAGATGGCAAGCGTGCGAATCTTGGCAAAAATCCGGCGCAGGCCTCCTCCTAGCACCTAGGGCTGTCTCTTATATGTGAGTCCCCATGGCAGATATGCCTTAGGTAGGGAGATTTGCGGACGCCAAAACTGGCTTGTCCCTCTGCCCACCTCGCGACAAAAGCCATGCCAACTCTTGCCAAACGTCTTGGGCTCGGTTTCAAACTTTTCCAATGGGTGCCTTAGGTGGTATGACACATTTTTGGTATACAACTCAAGTGGTTTTGGTGCCATTTACTAAGTGAACACGGTGGATCTTTAGATTAGGTTCAAAATTTGACTTAGAAAGAATTAGAGAGCTCTAGTGCTCTCTCCACTTAAGGAATGGATTTGGGGTTCTTTAAGGGGTCTTTTTGCAATGTTTCCTGTCTGTATTTTGTAGATTATAATGTTACTTAAACTTTGACTAAGGGTTAACTCATGATTTGCACATTTGCTTAACCTTTCCCCCTTTACCAGGGTTTTGGGAGTTAAGGGCTCAAGAAGGGTCTAGGGTTTATTCTTCTCTTGCCCAAGGTGATAATTGCATAAATGCTTGGGTAATGATTTTGGTCATTAACATTCTTGGTTAATACATGGTTCCCAAGGTTTTATGCTCTTCTTCTCAAGTCTCTCCCACATGTGATCATAGTCATTAGTGCATAAATGTGCCATGGCCATGGTAACACCTGGGGTGTTACAGCCCTCCCCCCTTAAAGGAATCTCGCCCCGAGATTTTAAGTAGAGTCCTCTGGAGGGGGTGCCATGAAGGCGTGTTGGTGCGTTGTTCCTTCTTTTATCCCAGTTTCTCTAGTTAACTACTCTTTGAATGTCATTCTCTTTGCGACTTCAGAAGGAAGTCCTTTTCAAGTCATTTCTAAAGCTTACTACACCTCTAGTTTCTAAGTTTTTCTTATATTTAGATTCAAAGGGCAGGTGGGGGTGGGGTTTTGGGTTACGTACCAACTTCTTTGGGCAAAAAGTCGGGGAAGCGAGAATGTAGAAAATCCTCAGTCTCCCATGTAGCTTCTTCTACTGAATGGTGACTCCACTGAACTTTATACATTCTGATTGACTTGGCCCGCGTTGATCTCTCCTTTTGATCCAGCACTCTGACGGGGTGTTCCTGATAAGACAAGTCTGGTTCTATCTCAATTTCTGGTTTAGGCAATACTTCAGTGGGTAAGCGGACACACTTCCGTAGTTGAGATACATGGAACACATTGTGAACTGCTGACATGTGGGGTGGTAACTCCAATTGATAGGCTACGGGTCCACAATTTGCTTTGATCTCATAGGGCCTGATGTAGCGAGGAGCTAACTTGCCCTTGATTCCAAATCTCTGGACACCCTTGGTGGGTGACACCTTAAGATAAACATGATCTCCCACTTCAAACTGTAGAGGCTTCCTCCTCTTGTCATGGTAGCTCTTCTGCCTGGCCTGAGCAGCTTCTAGGTTCTTCATAATGACTCTGACCTTTTCCTCTGCTTCAAGTACCAAGTCTGGTCCAAATATTTCCCTCTCTCCTGCTTGAGACCAATTGAGCGGTGTCCTACACCTTCTCCCATATAAGGCCTCAAAAGGTGCCATTTTCAAACTGGACTAGTAGCTGTTATTATAAGAGAACTCTGCCAAGGAAAGACACTTGTCCCAATTGTTACCATAATGTAGCACACAGGCTCGCAACGTGTCTTCGAGGATTTGATTCACTCTTTCTGTCTGGCCATCTGTCTGAGGATGGTATGCTGAGCTTCTTATTGCATGGGTCCCAAGTGATTCTTGTAGCTGCTCCCAAAAGCGTGCCACAAACAGTGCTCCTCTGTCAGATACAATGGTCTTCGGAATACCATGCAAACGCACTATTTGATCAACATAGATTTATGCATATTTCTCTGTCTTGTGGGTGGTATGCACTGGCAAGAAATGAGCGGTCTTGGTCAACCTATCCACAATGACCCAAATAGAGTCATGGTGCCGGGAGGTATTGGGCAATCCCACGATAAAATCCATGCAAATATCCTCCCACTTCCAAGATGGTATGGGAAGGGGTTGCAAAGTGCCTGCTACCTTCAGATGGCTGGCCTTGACTCTCTGGCAGGTGTCGCTTTCAGATATATACTTAGCAATTTCCCTCTTCATTCTGGTCCACCAGTATAAGGATCTGAGATCATGATACATCTTATTGCTGCCCGGGTGCATGGAGAATTTTGAAAGGTGAGCTTCATCCAATATCTTCTTTCTGAGCTCAGGGTTCTTGGGAACAACCAGTCGGTCTTCAAACCATAGAATTCCTTTGCTGTCCTGACGGAAGCATTTGTATTTTTCTGCTTTCTGTTCGATCATTTCCTTGATAACCTGAACACCCTTGTCACCCATCTGTGCCATGGCTATTTGTTCTTGTAAGGTGGGCTCCACTGAAATATAATTTAGAGCACCGGAGGAAACAACCTCTAGGTTTAGCTTGCACAACTCATCACATAGGGTGGTAACTCTTGCATCCATGTTCATACAATTGCACTAGGCCTTCCTGCTTAAGGCATCTGCCACAACATTGGCTTTGCCTGGGGGGTAATGCACCTCCAGAGCATAGTCCTTGATTAACTCTAACCATCTTCTCTGCCTCATATTAAGATCCGCCTGAGTGAAAATGTATTTGAGACTCTTATGATCAGTGTAAATGTTACAGTGAGCTCCCATCAAGTAATGTCTCCATATCTTGAGAGCATGAATCACAGCTGCTAACTCCAGATCATGTGTGGGGTAGTTCTGCTCATGGGGTCTGAGTGCTCGGGAGGCATAAGCAATTACTTTGTTGTCTTGCATTAAGACACATCCCAATCTAGTACCGGAAGCATCACAATAAACTTCAAAGGGCTTGGTGTTGTCAGGTTGAGCTAGCACTGGTGCTGTTGTCAGGTGCTGCCTTAGTGTATGAAAGGCATCCTCACACTTCTGGCTCCAATCATACTTGACTCCTTTCTTCAACAATTCAGTCATTGGCTTGGCAATTTTGGAGAAATCCGGAATGAATCGTCGATAATACCCTACCTATCCCAGAAAACTCCGAATCTGCCGCACTGTGGTAGGAGGTTTCCAATCCATTACTTCTTGTACCTTCTCAGGATCAACTGAGATCCCATCCTGAGAAATTGTGTGACCTAAAAATTTTATTTCTCTCAGCCAGAATTCACATTTGGACAACTTAGCATATAAACGATGATTGCGCAGTCGCTGAAGCACGACATGTAGATGCTCAGTATGCTCGTCTTCGTTCTTGGAATAGACCAGAATATCATCAATGAAAACTACCACAAATTTGTCCAGCTCTGGCATGAATACTGAGTTCATTAGATACATGAAATAAGCCGGGGCATTGGTAAGCCCAAAAGACATCACCAAAAATTCATAGAGCCCATATCTGGTAGAGAAAGCCGTCTTGGGAATATCACTGGCACGAATCTTGATCTGATGGTAACCCGAGCGAAGGTCTATCTTGGAGAACACTTTGGCTCCCACCAACTGATCAAACAAAACATCAATGCGGGGCAGTGGGTATTTGTTCTTGATGGTCACCGCATTGAGAGGGCGGTAATCGACACACATTCTCAGACTCTCATCCTTCTTCTTAACAAACAAGGCTGGGCATCCCCAAGGTGAAGTACTTGGGCGAATGAACCCCTTGTCCAACAACTCTTGCAGCTGCTTTTTCAACTCCGCTAATTCCGCGGGAGGCATCCTATAAGGTCTCTTGGATATAGGAGCAGTCCTAGGTTGCAATTCAATCGCGAACTCGATGTCTCTGTCGGGTGGCATACCCGGCAATTCGTCAGGAAAGACATCAGGGTAGTCACAGACCACAGGGATTCTTTCAACCGGTGACTCTATCATAGTGAATGCACAAGAACGGGTACAACCCTGATTAGGCAAATATAAAGTAGTCTCGCCATAAGTAGGGGAGTGAATCTCAATGGCCCTTGCTGCAATATCCAATACTGCCTGATGCCTGGATAACCAATCAGTTCCCAATATAATGTCCATGCTATCCAATCCTAAGATGAGAAGGGTGGTTCTAATCACAAGACTACCAAATTTTATAGGCACTTGCCTGTTGATTTGGTAGGTGGCAACCCTGCCTCCTGGTGTTGAAATCGTAATACCCCCATTGGTGTGGTGAAAAGGTAATTGGCACTTGGCACTAAATTTGGCACTGATAAAACTAAGTGATGCACCAGAATCAAAAAGAATAATAGCAGGATAATTCAAAACTGAAAAGATACCAGTCATGACGGGTGCTCCCTCTGGGATGTCAGCCATGGTGGTGAAGTTTAGTCTGCCTTGCCTCACTTGCACCTTTTGCCTCTTGCCTTGGTTCTGGTTGACATTCTGTCCCTGCCTCTGCTGGTTTTTGGGGCAATTCTTGGCATAATGCCCGATGTTACCATAAGTGAAACACTTGTTGTCATTGACCTGGCGATACTGCTGCTGCTGTTGATTGTTCCCCTGCACTGGAAACTGGGTGCGGTTGGGTGCCTGCTGCTGCTGCTATGGTTGGATCACCCAACGTCCTTGCTGCTGCTGAGGTCCTCTGTTCTGAGTGTCAGACATGATCCTGAAGCGCTGTGGCTGAGCTGAAGATCCTGCCACATTGGTCTTCCTCTTCTTCTCTGCCTGATGAGCTGTGATACAATCCTCCTGGGAAATGGCCATGTTGACTAACTCGTTATAGTTGTTGGCCCTGACTGTGTTGAGACGGTCACGGAGCTTAGTGTTGAGCCCCCTCCTGAACCTGTCCCTCTTCTTCTCGTTGGTGTCTATATGATATCCGGCATACTGGCACAGGTCATTGAAGGCCTGAGCATACTGTAACACTGTCCGGTTCCCCTGAGTGAGTGCCGGAAACTCATTGAGCTTGCGGTCCATAATGCCTGCTGGTATATGGTGCCCCGTGAAAGCTGCCTTGAACTCCCTCCATTCCACCTCATGGTCAACGGGCTGCATAGCAAGAAAGTGGTCCCACCAGGTCCGCGCAGGTCCGCGAAGGTGCTGGGTGGCGAACCTAACCTTGGTCACCTCTGAGCAAACTCCATGGAGTAGCGGGAATTTGGATTCCACTACTCTTAGCCATACATCAGCATCAAGTGGGTCCTCGGCCCTGGTGAACAACGGTGGCTGGGTACTGAGGAACTCCTGATACGTGGCTGCTGCGGGGTGACGCTGATGATCACCACCACCATAATGCTAAGGTGGCGGCTGACGCTGAGCTAGCTGTTGCAAGATCTCATTTTGTTGAGCCATCAACTCCTGCAGACTAGGAGGTGGTGGCAGTGGTGGAGGAACGCGCTCATTCTAACCACGACGCGCTCTTCCAGCCATCTGAAAAATCATGTATATTCTCAGTATCACATTTTTGAGGTTCAAGGTTCAATCGTGGCGAAAAAGGTCAAAAGGGTAAAACCAATATATTCTTGCATAATTATTACAGATTCCACATGGCATAAACTTTTCTTCTCAAATTAAAACTGGCATCATTCATCATCCATACTTCCAAAAGAGTTTGTCACGATTACATCAATAACCCAAAAGACTCAACTCTATCTAGCCTAGTACCCCAAGGGTGCAAAAGCTAAGCTAGCTTCGAGGAGTTCGACCGTCACCTACTTCTAACTCTATCCCTATGACCTAGTGGGCAAACGAGGCAACGCTCGACTCGGGGGAAGGTGGTCTCCCTGAGCCAGCAGTGTCCAACTTGGAGGCAGGCTCTCCTGGGCAAGATGATCCAACGGGGGAGTGAAAGGAATGCAAACAAAGTTTTAACTTGAGATGGTGATTGCTCTGTTAATCCAGCCTGTCCAGGGCATTGTACGGGGGTATTTATAGGTGCCTGAGCGCCCAACGTCTTGATGTAAGGACGCATGTGCCCTCAGGCACCTGGACTATCCCCGGAATATTCCCATAAGGGAGGGTTACGGACTGTCATTACAGAAAAGCCATTACAAGTCGGGCCCATAACACACTTCTCCGTGTGGGGCCTGTTACAATGGGTCGAATCCCACGTGGGCCTCCAGGTTGGGTGAGGACGTGTGATGGGGCGACCTCGTCGTAGGCCTTCGTCTTGCAGTGTAGAGGATGAAGGGTGGACCCCGCCGGTCGTTTTGCCTCCGTTGGTACAGCGAGATTGGCGAAGGCTTCTAGCGAAGGGTAGCGTCTTCGCCTTCACCTTCGCCCCAACATTTGCCCTCCGAGGGACCAGTTCGACTAAGTCATCTGGTGCCGAAGACGTCGCTAGATGGTGGAGACGCTGCCCTCGCTCGAAGTGGTTCCGCGGGGGTTTTTGATGTGACCATTGACGAACGCAGTACTATTGGACTGCGGGCTTCCCGAAGTGTCGCGTCCTGTGTATAAAAAGGGGTGGGGCAGCGTGGGTTAGGCTCTCTTTCTGCGCGCCACAAAACCCTAGCGAGAATTGTTGTCCTCGCCGATTGGGGTGAGTGTAGGTGAGGGGGAGCTGCGAAATCTTTTTGAGGGTGAGGAATTGAGGATAATGATGTTCAACTATAAGGAGATGGGCATCATCCCGAAGGTTGAGCCAATGTAATATATGATGCCCTCGCTGTGTGTATGTAACCGTAATTTATATGATAAGGCTGCGCGCCTTCGTTGATCCGGCCGCGCCCGTAGGCGACTTCTGCACAGAGAGTCTTTTGGAAAAGACTTCGATTTTGCACGCCTATTACTCCGGCTGCACCCTTAGGCGACTTTTGCACGGAGAGTCTTTTGGAAAAGGCTTCGATTTTGCGCGCCTATTATTCCAGCTGCACCCTTAGGCGACTGTTGCATGGAGAGTCTTTTGGAAAAGACTTCGATTTTGCGCACTTGTTGTGCTATTCCGGCTGCACCCTTAGGCGACTTTTGCACGAAGAGTTCGGCTGCAGCCTTAGGCGACTTTTACACGAAGTGTCTTTTGGAAAAGACTTCGATTTTGCGCACTTATTGTGCTAGCCCGGCTGCACCCTTAGGCGACTTTTGCGTGGAGTGTCGCACGCGAGGGTAGTCAGCGCTGCCCCTCACGGTGACTTCGGTGTGGTCGAATGCCGAAGACCGTCGATACGGTCTTTTTCGACATATTATGTCTTAGTTTTTGCGGGGGATTTTGGCGGGTGTATTACATGGCTCCGCCTCATTAAAAACCTCACCCCCAGAGGAAAAGAGTGCGGGCCGGAATGATACTGTTTGGTGATTTACAAGGGCGTGTTAGCCCTGAGGATTCAAACAAAAAATTTGCAGAGATTATCGATATTCCAGGAGTGCTCTAGGTCCACGCCGGATGGCATTGTTAGCCTGTACGGGCTAGGGAACGCCTTCATCTTGACAATGAAAGGATCCTCCCACTTTGGCTCCAGCTTTCATCGTGACACTGTCCGAGTTGTCCGGACGAGTACGAGATCCTCTTCGTCGAATTCTCTTGGGACGACTGCGTGGTCGCGCTAGGCCTTCGTTTGAGCTTGGTATTTGTTGAGAGCCTGCAGGGCGAAGACACGGTATCTGTCGATGAGGTCTTTGGAGGTTGGTTCGTCTATGTCGGGGATGACTGAAGCGCTTGTCCGTGGTGACCCATAATTGATTTCCTGCGGGGTCATGGCCTCCGATCCGTATAGCAGGAGAAAGGGAGTGAATCCAGTCGCGCGACATTTGGTTGTGTTCAGCGCCCAGACTACTTCAGGTAGCAGGTCAGCCCATTTACCCTTCTTGTCGTCGAGAAGCATTTTCTTGATGGCAGTGAAAATCTTGCCATTGGCGCGCTCCACGACGCCATTAGATTGTGGGTGATATACTGAGGCGAAGGTCCTGACTGTCAAACTGTTTGCCATTGTTGACTGTGAGCTCAGACGGGACTCCGAATCGGCAGATAATGTTTTGCCAGAAAAATTTCTGTGTAGTCTTCGACGTTATTGTGGATACTGCCCTTGCCTCAATCCACTTGGTAAAATACTCGACGGCGACGAAGGCGAACTTGAGGTTCCCTTGGGCCGTGGGTAGTGGCCCGACAATGTCTAGCCCCTAGCGTTGAAGTGGCCATGTGTGGGCGATCAGCTTTGTGAATTGTGAGGGGTTGCCCGAATGGGGAGAGAACTTCTGACAGGCTTCGCCACGACCTCGTGACTCGATTTGCGACGCAGATTATAGCGGGCCAGTAGAAACCTTGACGGATCACCTTGGCAGCGAGGGCCCTAGGCCACGGGTGAGAGCCGCAAGTGCCACTGTGGACTTCGTGCAGGATCTGGAGGCCCTATGACATATTTGAGCATGGGTTGACTGATCCCTTTCTTGTATAGCTAGCCCTCAATAAGTGTGAAGTCCCGGCTTCGGTGTTTGAGGCGCTTGGCCTCTTTGACATCACCTAGATGGTAATAGCCTTGCAAGAATAGGGTTATTGGGGCCCGCCAGTCTTCGGCCATGATGAGGTTGACAATGCGATGGCCCTCGGCGTTGGTGGTTATTTGCAGACCCTCTAGGTTGCGGACGGCTGGTGTGCCAATGTCGTGGTAGAACACGTCGGAGGGCAGGGCTTCGCCTCTGGCTGCTACTTTGGCTAACGCGTCGGCTTCTTCATTCCTAGCGCGGTCCACATGCTGCAGGGTGAAACCCTTGAATTGTTTCTCAAGACTGCGAACGGCCATAAGATACTGCAGAAGTGCAGGGTCTTTTGCTGAATAATCCTTTTCGATCTGGCCGGCAATGACTTCGGAGTCTGTCTTGATTATGCAGGTGGTCAGGTCGAGTGCTTTCAGCTTGCGAAGGCCCAGGATAACGGCTTCATATTCTGCTATGTTATTTGTACACCTATCGGATTCCAGAGCGAAGCTGAGGTGTGCCGCGAATCTGTGCTTGACACTGGTGGGTGATGTGATAATTGCAGCCGCGCCTACCCCCGCGTGGCACCATGCGCCGTCACAGTGGATGGTCCACACCTTCTCTGAGGGCTCTTCTTGCGGCCATGCTGGCCCTGTCCAGTCGACGATGAAATCTGCGAGGACTTGCGACTTGATTGCTGTCCTGGGCTTGAAGGTGATGTGGTATTCAGAGAGCTCGGCTGCCCATTTGGTGATACAGACGGACGCCTCCGGATTCCTGAATAATTCGCCGAGTCCCCTGTCTGTGGTGACCCGCACCTTGAACGCTTCGAAGTAGTGGCGCAACTTGCGCGATGCCATGACGACTGCGTAGGCAAATTTTTCCAACTCAGTCATGTTGCATTTGGAAGTTGTGAGGACTTCGGAGACGTAATAAACTGGACACTGCCGAGTTGTGCCCTCTCTGTCCTGCTCTTGGACCAACGCTGCGTTGACTGCGTGTGGCGAAGCTGCGATGTAGAGCAACAGAGGTAGCGAGGGGTCGGGGCTCGTAAGGGTTGCCAACGCTGACAGGTGTTGTTTGAGTGATGCGAAGGCTGTCGCTTGCTCTGGTCCCCATGCAAAGTCTTTTGCGCCGCGTAGCGTCTTGAGGAAAGGTAGGCTTCGCTCTGCGGACTTGGAAATGAATCTGTTGAGGGCGGCCAATCTGCCTGTCAAGCGTTGGACGTCTCTGGTTGACTGTGGAGGCATCATGTTGATGATAGCCTGGATCTTGGTTGGGTTGGCCTCGATCCCGCGGTGTGACACCAGGTAGCCCAGTATCTTCCCGTGGCGAACTCCGAAGACGCACTTCTTGGGATTTAGGCGAAGTCATGCTTCCCGCATGTTCGCGAATGTTTCTTCGAGGTCAGCCAGATGGTCCTCTTTGTTTTTGCTGGCGACAACGATGTCGTCCACATACGTGTAAATGTTCCGGCCTACTTGGCTATCGAGCACCGTCTTGGTGAGGCGAGAGAAGGTGGACCCAGCGTTCTTTAGTCCCTCCGGCATTCTGACGAAGCAATACGTGCCGAAGGGCATGATGAAACTGGTACTGGCCTTGTCTTCCTCCTTCATATATATTTGGTGATAGCCAGAGAAGCAGTCGAGGAGTGACATGACTTCACATCCGGCCGCACTATCGATGATCTTGTCGATCCGAGGCAGCGGGAAATTATCCTTGGGGCAGGCCTTGTTGAGGCTGGTGAAATCGATGCACATTTGCCACTTGCCACTCTTCTTTTGCACCATGACTATGTTAGCGAGCCACGTAGGGTAGGCGACTAGTTCGATGAAATTGGCCTCAAGCAGGCGGTGTACCTCGGCTTTGGTGGCTTCTGTTTTTTCATTAGACATTTTGCGCAGCCTCTGCTTCTTCGACCGCACCAAAGGGTCGATGCCCACACTGTGTTCGATGGTAGTGCAACTGACTCCGACCAAGTCGAGGGCAGACCAGGCAAAGACGTCCTTATTTCTGGAAAGATAGGAGATGAGTCTCTCCTCGTCATATGAAGTCAGGTCTTCGCTTATGATGACCGTTTGATTGGGCGTTGCCTGGTCAAGGGGAACTGTCTTCGTTCCATCGTTGCTCTACAGCTGTGCCTTTTCATGCTCGTCGACGGTTGGGCAGGTAGCCTCGGGGACTTCGCGCTATGTCATAAGACAGTGTACGTTCCGTTGCCCTAGAATGAAGTCTCTTTCAATGTTGCGTGCGGTCTGCTAGTTGCCATAGACTGTGATCACGCCTTGTGGACCCGGGATTTTCATGCACAGGTAAAGTCCGTGAATGGCCGCTTCGAACTTGTTGATGGAGCCCCGACCCATTATGGCGTTGTACGGGTATACCATGTCGACGATGTCGAAGGTGATCTGCTCACTTTGTGCATTGGGTGCTACACCGAAGGACAATGGTAGCTCTATCTTGCCCAAAGGAAAGGTGCCCTTGCCGCCGAAGCCATATAGGGGGTTGTCCGAAGGATTAAGTAAACGGTGGCTGATGCCCATGCAGTCGAAGGCATGGAGGAAAATGATGTCCGCCTAGCTGTCGTTGTCAACTAAGACTTTGTGCAGGTCCCAGCCTGCCACACTGCAGTTGATTACCATGGCGTCAATGTGGGGTGCGCTGTGCAGGTCGACATCTATGGCGTCGAAGGTCAGCGGCACGTGGGACCACTTCGTTTGCATGACTGGGCCTGTGACGGAGACGTGGTTGATGCTTCGGTAGTTGTCCCTCTTCTGTCGCTTCGTGTCGAAGTCGACGCTGGACCCCCAGTGATCATGTGGATGACTCCGCGATACGGCTGATCAGCGAAGTCTTCTTGTTTTGGTGCCTGGGGGTGATTTGGGTGGTGGATGTTTTGGCTGATGCGGGTGCGGAGGCGGGAGTGGAGGTGGTACGACTTGTACCTCCTGGTGGTGTTGGTATGCGTGGTTAGGTGGATGCTGGGTGGGGCCGTGGTTGTATGGTTGTGGGAGGTGGTGTTGATATGTGTGCGCGACAACTCTTGGGTTGTCGGCTGGTTGCACCCAAGACATCATGTCCCTGGTGGCCTTCATTTTCGGGCAGTCCCTCATTGGGTGCGTGCAGTCTTCGCCGTGAAATAGGCAGTAAAATCTGCGCGGATGTTGCGCCCATCCTCGGCCCCGACCACGAGTGCCATTGCCGCGACCCTGGGGGGGATAATCTTGACGGCGAGGGGCCTCACCGGCGGGGTGCTGGTTGGAAATGTTATGCACCTGCTGCTGACTGCGGCTGTCTCGACCGGAGTCTGACTGCGAAGGTCTTGTCCATGTTCGGCTGGACTGTGGAGGGTCCTTGGGTTTCCTTTGGGACTCGACCTTGCGCTGGTGGAGCTCTTCAGATCTGGCATATTTTTCAAACAGCTGATAGAGCTCTTGGAGGTTCTTGGGTGGGTCCCTGATGCAGTGACTGTAAAGGACGCCAGCCCAAAGGCCACTGATGGCATAGTGAATGGCAATTTGGTCGTCGACCGAAGGCAGTTATGACTTGAGAGTCAGGAACTTGCGGTAGTACTCCCGCAGGGTTTCTTTCTCCAGCTGCTTGCAGAGTGACAGCTTGGCCAAGGCATCGGTGTCTGGGCGGTACCCCTGGAAGTTGAGTAGAAATTTGTCCCGGAGACTTCTCCAGGAGTCGATGGACAACGGGGGCAACCTAGTGTACTAGGTTAGGGCCGGACCCTCGAGGGCGATGATGAAGGACTTTGCCATCGTGGCGTCGTCCCCTCCGGATGATGCGACAACGACTTGATAGCTCATGATGTCCTGTACTGGGTCGGTGCTGCCGTTGTACTTGGGGTAGGTCCCTGCCCTAAAGTTGGCGGGCCATGGTGACACTTGCAGTTGCGGCGCCAGGGGACTCCGCTCATCAAGGTAGTTGACACTTTGGAATGCTGCGGCGTGCGGGATGAAGGGTCCGCGCTAAGGAATGAATAAGTCTCTGACTGGCGCGTGCTGTTGGAGGGGTGGGCCGTGATGCAGATCATGTTGGCCTTCACGTTGCATGAGCGCAATCTCTTGCTCGAGTTCTTGAGCCCTCTGCTCCTCGTCTCGTATCATCTGGCGCACCTTGGCCTACGCAGAAACACATTGGCGCTTGGCCTCGAGGATTTCTTTCTGCTTCTGGAGGTTGCGGTTCTTGATGCGGAGGGCCCGCAGCTGTAGCTGTTCTTCTGCTGAAATGCCGATGACTTTGATGTCCTCTGTGGCGTCCTCACCCTCTAGCGGAGCGAAGCCTGGGTGTGGTGCCTGTGGCTGTCCTCCGGAGCTGCAGGTGCGGAGGCTGCCCTCGGGAGTTGGTTGGTCGTTGCGTTGTCTCTTGCTGACAGCGTCGTCTTCGCAGGCTTCTTGATGGGTAGTGTCTGTAAGGGCCTTGCCCTTTGTGATACCCAAATTGTAAGAGATTATATAAAAGAAAAAAATTAATTATTTCCTTTATGTATATGTGTATATTGTATCTACTTATCATCACATGTGAAAACCTCACTGAAACAAATAAACAATTAACAAAAGACACCTAAACAACTTATGCATCATGTTGGATTTATTTGTCTGTGCATTTAATACCATCAATATTAATAAAAATGTATTATTATCCAAATTTGAAGTTGACCTAAGTTACATTTAGGAATTTGGAACATAACATAGAAAAGGAGAGGAAAGAGAAAGAATATAGAAATTTATATATATAAATAATATGTATCTTCAAAGTTAGTATTTTAATGGCACAATATAAACCTAAGTATAAAATGGCCACAAGAATGGAATTTAAATTTTAAATGAGTTTGAAATTGAAAATGAAGAAAAGAAGGTGGGGAAATAAAAAGAAAAAGGTCAAAATGCTGTTTGGGCCGGTTCCTAACCAATTCGGCCCACTACCCATGCTTTCCCCGCCAGCCCATCGCCACCGCGCCCGGACTCACTGGCGCGTGGGGCCCACATGTCGGTTTCCCGGGCTGCGTCCACTTCTCCCTGCGCGGTCCGCGCACGCACTCCGCGCACGCACTCCGCGCCATGTGTCTGGCATGGGGGGCCCGCCCGGTCAGACTCTAGGATCTGCGCGCGCGCGTGCTAGTTCGCTGACGAGTGGGACCCCGATTACTGTGGATCTTCCTCCTCGCATGCGCAACAACCGACCGAAATCCCTGCTGCCGCTGCGCGATTTCTGCTGACCGCGTCCCTAGCCGACCCGGCTGTACTCTAGCCATAAAATCGGTGCCCTTGCGATGCTCACAACCCTCAGACCAAGCCTCCATTGGCTCTTGAGTGCTAGCCGCCGCGCGTGATTGTGTCCAGTGAGGGAGAAAGCGCCGCTGCCGTCGACCCCCTCGCTACACCGTCGCCGTGTCCTTGGAGTACTGTCCCGGAGACTCGCCCTATCGCGCTGCTGGTGTGTGACCACTTCGGAAAGGTGGGAACCAGCCGTTCACTCCTCAATTGCTCGCTGGAGGAGGGTCGTCACCCTGGTTCCGCGCCTCACCGTGGACGAAGGGTCCTGGCATCATGACTAGCTGGTAAATCTACCTCACATGAATTGCTGATTCCTAATCTTAGTGTAGCACCTGTATGTGTTCGATTTGGTGCACCCACGCCTTAGTAACTGACCTCGCCGGAGTTCTCTCCGTGGCTCTGCGCGCGCCGCCGTCGCCCATGAGCTGGGATAGATGATGGTCCCTGGGTCGTTGATCTCTGGAGTTGCGGCTACGATTTGATGGGATCGAGTAGTGGATAGCATCGTAGGATCCGTATCCTTCGCGTAGAAATAGACCAGGGGGAGTTACGATCTGGGACGGTTGATTCTATAACAGACAGGCCTGATGCGATAATCCCTGAGCCACGGTGCATTTAATCTAGACCATCCGCGCCAGATCCAACGGCCGATACACCGTGATACCCCCTTCATTGCGCACGCTTTGCATAACAGTCCTTATTCTTTAGGGAAAACAACTCGCGGTCCTCTCCTCAGGTTTCTGTGTCTTGGTATAGTTTACGCCAGGGCCCCTGCCTTTTCCTGTAATTGAGGCCCAGTCCTGATAGTTGATAAAACCAGGAAAACCATTTAGAAAATAGTTTTTACTACAAATTTAATTGCAGAAATTTGTTTAATTGGTAGAAAATCCATATGAACTCCAATTTGGTCCATTCCAGTTCCAAAATTTTTATAATATTATTGTCTAACCATTAGTGTCTCTGTTTTAATATGAAGGATGATTTAAAATTTATCTAGCACTTAATCTTGTATTAAGCCCATAAAACATTAGAAAATCCATAACTTAAAATCTATGCCTCCAAATTTAATGATTCCAGTTCCTGTGATCCTATTTTAATGTCTATTTTATTACTGTACATTCTATTTGCATGTTTGATGTGATGTTAATTTATGCTATGCTATGTATGTATTGTGTTGATGCGAGTAGACGAGCAAGCCACTATGGAATCTGAGGTTCAGCTAGTAGAGACTGTTGAGCAGGAGCTCGTTGAAGGCAAGTTGTGCCCTTGATCACTTCTTTTACCCATTCATGTTCTTATTATTCATAATGATCTGCATAGGTTAATTTTGATGGGACCCAATAGGATGCCCTAGATTCTGACTATCTTTATACCTTGTTTCACCACTGGTTTTACTACTAAATTTTTGGGTAGTACATGCTATTGCTTTATGTGGCTTTGGGTATAGAGAAATTCATCACTCATTTTTATACTTGTTATTATCTGTTCATTATTTTCTGTTCATGATAAGATCATTATGTTAATGGGAACATGGAGAACCACCTGGGAAAACAGTGCTACCACAAGGGTTTAATGGGACGCCCTTGGCTGATTAACTAGGAAAGCTAGTGGAGGGCTACCTTACCCGAAAGGGGCAAGGGCAGTAGGGGAGTGGTCAGTGTAGGGAGGTCCTTGGGTTGATTTTGCTGCGATGGCGGTCAAGCGAGGGATTCCTGCACTGGAGCTTCCTATAAACTGTAGCGGGTAGTCTGAAGCCAGTGGAACTTTGTAAAGGCCTCGTAGTGGTACCCTGCCTCGCTTCCTTGGTAGAGGTGTATGGGGTCTGATCAACTCCGTGGCAAATGGGTAACACGACTTGTGGGTAAAGATGTGCAACCTCTGCAGAGTGTAAACTGGTATACTAGCCGTGCTCACGGTCATGAGCGGCTTGGACACTCACATGATTAATTTATGGAACTTAAACTTAATTTGTCATCTCATTGCATTTGGGATTATTTTATTATTACTTTTACTTACTATTTCTAAGGTTTGGTATTTACTTACACATAGTAACTGCTAATAAAATTTTGACCAACTCCTAAAAGCAATGCTCAGCTTCAGCCTTTATTTCATTGATCAGCCTTACACTTCATGAACTCCCACCTTTGGTGAGTTCATGCCACATTATTCCCCACGACTTGTTGAGCCATGAACGTATGTGAGCTCACTCTTGCTGTCTCACACCCCCCCACAGGAGAAGAACAGGTGGTTTAGGAGGAGCCACAAGGCGAGGAGTATGATCTAATCTAGGTGGCGTTTCTCAGTCGACATTTGCGCCGACGATCCTTAGTTCGTTTTATATTCATTATTTTATTTTGTAATAAGTCTTCCGCTATGTAATAAATACTCTGATGATTTATGACATTTATCTCTATACACTCTTTTATTATATATGTTGTCTTCTTGGCGCATGTATGAGATGCACCTGGCTTTGTTCCTTAAAGCCGGGTGTTACAGAAGTGGTATCAGAGGAAATGTTGACTGTAGGACGAAACCTAGATAGAAATGGACAAAACCCTTACCTACTTACCTTATTCTTATTCTTCTAAACTCACCTTACTCTGATTCTTTCTACACTTACCTTGATCCTGTCTCACCTTCTACTGTTCTACTCTGATTATTCTTATCTTCTCTGTTCTAAGACAAGATGGATTTCATACCTTGGAATCCTATATTTATTACCTTCTTAAGAGATAGGGAACCTAAGACAAAAATTAAAATTATTTTCTCTATTAAAAATGTTGGTTGAATGTTCTGATGATCAATACCTGATTCGCTTCTTTGATTGATTGAAATAGTATAGACGGGCATCTTAGTATGTACCACCATAAGGTATTGGATTAGCTTTAGTAGGAAAAACATTAATCTGCTTAGCTAATAAATCCCCCAAAGTAACACGATTCGTAATTACTGCCTTGTCTGCTACTCTCTCTTACCATATGTATCTAACTCAGATGGTCAATACCAGGAGGGGTGGTGGAATTGATTTGCCTCCTAATCGACACACTCGAAGGATATATAGACAACCTCAGCCACAGCCAGCAGAGATGAATCCTCCTAATCCTCCACCAAGCGGAGTTGATCCACTGATTGCAGCTCAGATGGCGGTGATGCAGCAAATGGCGGACACTATGGATGATATGCGTGCCCAGATGCAGCAAGAACGCCAGGAGATGCGTCAGGAAAGAGAAGATATACGCCAAGAGTTGCGCCAGGAGAGAGAGGAGATACGCCAGGAGAGAAGGGCGCAACAACAGCAGCTGCAACAACAACTTCAACAACAGCAGCAACAGCAACAGGTGCCATTGCCTCCACCTCCACCACCAGTTCCGCCTCGTGATAAGCACCGGGAGTTTATGAGCCATAAGCCGCCGACCTTCGCCAGCTCGCCAGATCCACTAGATGCAGATGATTGGCTGAAAGCAATTGAGAAGATGCTCAACATTGCCCAATGCTCAGACAGGGAGAAAGTTCTTTATGCCTCAGGTCATCTGACAGGTCCCGCTGCTGACTGGTGGGATTCATATACTGCTGCCCATGATGCTGCTGATACTATTACTTGGGCAGAGTTTAGTACACAGTTCAGGAACTACCATATTCTAGCTGGTATGATAAAGATCAAGAAGAAGGAGTTTCTGTCATTAAAGCAAGGCAACATGTCGGTCAGCGAGTACAGAGACAAATTCATTCAGCTGTCGAGATATGCTCTGGAGGAAGTTGCTGAGGATGAGAGGAAGCAGGAGCACTTTATTGAAGGACTTAATGGACCCTTGCAATATGCACTGGTGGCACACACTTTTCCATCATTTCAGAGGCTACTGGATAAGGCTCTTTCTATTGAACACAAGCGTGTTCAACTGGGTGATTTGAAGAGGAAGGCTATCTCACAGGGACAGGGTAGCAGCAGTGTTCGTCCCCGCTACGTTTCACCACAGGGTACACCGACTCGACCAGGAGGACCACGCCCAGTACAGTATGCTCCACAGGGGTCTCCACATACACCTCCTACTCGTCAGGCCACTCCCACTGGCACCCCGACGAGGCCTACAGGACAGAAGACCGGCCCTACATGCTTCAAGTGCAGTCAGATCGGGCACTATGCTAATGCTTGTCCTATGGGAAATTCTGGTACACCAGCTAAGAAAAAGCAACAAACTCCTGGCAAGGGATACTCTATAGCCAGGGTGAATCAGGTCAGCGTTGATGATACTCCTGATGGTGCTGACATCGTACTCGGTATGTTTTACATTAATGCCCTTCCTGCAACAATATTATTTGATTCTGGAGCTACACATTCATTCATGTCTGCTCGATATGCCAACACTAATGAGATACCCCTACTAAATATGAGAAAACCAATGATAGTAATCACACCTAAAGGGCCTATTGAGGCGAATCAAATGACACGTAGATTGACATTATCAATTATGGGAAGAGAATTTGGAGCTACTGCTATAATATTAGATGCCAGCAGTATAGATCTGATTCTTGGTATGTCATGGTTAAGGAAGGCAAAGGCCATTATAGCATGTGGTAGAGGTACTATAGAGCTCACTAGTCCTAAAGGAGAAACATTTCAAGTTAATATTGCAGTAACCACCTCATCCATGCGTGCAATGTTCTTTATACCTGAGGAGTTTGTTGGTGACAACATCCGGGTGGTTAGAGATTTTTTGGATGTCTTTCCAGAGGAGTTACCAGGGATGCCACCAGATAGGGAAGTTGAGTTTGTGATTGATCTTTTACCTGGAACTGCCCCTATTTCTAAGCGACCATACAGGATGGCTGTAGAAGAACTGAAGGAGCTTAAGAAGCAGTTAACTGAGTTACAAGAAGCGGGGTACATTCGTCCGAGTTCCTCACCTTGGGGAGCACCGGTGTTATTTGTGCAGAAGAAGGATGGATCGCAACGGATGTGTGTGGACTATAGATCACTTAATGATGTCATGGTAAAGAACAAGTATCCATTACCCCGTATTGAGGATTTGTTTGATCAGATGAGAGGAGCTAGGGTATTCTCGAAGATTGATCTCCGATCGGGATACCATCAGATGAAGATTAGACCCTCGGATATTCTAAGACGGCTTTCTCAACCCGATATGGATTATATGAGTTCACTGTTATGTCATTTGGATTAACCAATGCACCAGCTTATTTCATGAATTTGATGAATAAGGTGTTTATGGAGTATTTGGACAGATTCGTCGTGGTGTTCATCGACGATATTCTTATCTATTCTAAGAATGAAAGTGATCATGAACAACATCTAAGGTTGGTGCTACAGAAGCTATGAGATAATCAACTCTATGCCAAGTTCAGTAAGTGCGAGTTTTGGATTGATAAGGTGCCATTCCTTGGACATATTATTTCTAATGGAGGAATAGCAGTGGATCCTGCTAAGGTCAAGGAGATTATGGAGTGGAGAGTGCCCACTACAGTTACTGAGATTCAGAGTTTCTTAGGGCTTGCAGGATATTATCGGAGGTTTATTGAAGGATTCTCTAAGATTGCCAAGCCTATGACCTCGCTTTTGGAGAAAGGAAAAGAATTTAAGTGGGATGAGAAATGCCAAGAAAGCTTTGATCAATTGAAGGAGAGATTGATGTCACCACCAGTGTTGGTTATGCCAGATCTGCAGAAGGGATTTGACATTTATTGTGATGCATGTGGCCAAGGATTGAGATGTGTGCTTATGCAAGAAGGTCATGTGATCGCCTATGCGTCTCATCAGTTGCGGAAACATGAATTGAACTACCCCACTCATGATTTAGAGCTGGCAGCAGTTGTGCATGCACTTAAGATTTGGAGACACTACATTATGGGAACTAAGTGCCAAGTATATACGGATCATAAGAGCTTGAAGCATATATTCACTCAGAAGGATCTCAACCTTAGGCAACGCCGTTGGTTGGAGCTCATTAAGGATTATGATTTGGAGATTCACTATCATCCAGGCAAGGCAAATTTGGTTGCAGATGCCTTGAGTCGGAAAGAGCATGTTCACTCCACTTTTGTTGTCCAGCTACCCGATGAATTAGCAAAAGACTTTGAGAGACTCAACCTGGGGATTGTTACTCACACTGAAGGAGTCACCATTGAATTGGAACCTACCTTGGAGCAAGAAATTCGTAAAGGCCAAGTGGGTGATGCTAAAATTCAAGAGATTAAGGATCTTATTACTGAAGGTCGAGTTCCGGAATTCACGAAGGATGAGCAAGGTACTATATGGTTCAAGGATCGGATATGTGTTCCAGAGATTGATAGCCTTCATGAGACTATATTGAAAGAAGCTCATGATTCTGATTACTCTATCCACCCTGGTAGCACTAAAATGTATCAAGATTTGAAGCAAAAGTATTGGTGGTATGGACTGAAAAGAGATGTTGCTGCTCATGTGGCTAAGTGTGATGTGTGTCAAAGAGTCAAGGCCGAACATCAAAGATCTGCTGGACTATTGCACCCATTGAAGATACCCGAGTGGAAATGGGAAGAAATTGGTATGGATTTTATTGTTGGACTACCCCGCACTCCAGCAGGATATGACTCTATTTGGGTAATTGTGGACAGATTGACAAAAGTGGCTCATTTCATACCTGTGAGGACTAATTACACGGGAGCCAAGCTAGCAGAATTGTATATGACTCGGATAGTTTGTCTACATGGAGTGCCTAAGAAGATCGTGTCTGATCGAGGATCGCAGTTTACTTCTCGATTTTGGAAGAAGTTGCATGAGAGCTTGGATACAAAGTTGAATTTTAGCTCAGCCTACCATCCCCAGACTGATGGATAGACAGAGAGAACTAATCAAGTGCTGGAAGATATGTTTAGAGCTTATGCTCTCAAGCATGGTGGCAGTTGGGAAAAGAGCTTACCCTATGCTGAGTTTTCTTATAATAATAGCTACCAGGCCAGTTTGAAGATGTCACCATTCGAGGCTCTATATGGCAGAAAATGCAGGACACCACTGTACTGGGATCAAACTGGTGAAAGACAGTTCTTTGGACCTGAGCTTATTCAAGAGGCAGAAGAACAAGTTCGAATGATAAGAGAAAATTTGAGGATTGCACAATCCAGGCAAAAGAGCTATGCTGATAATAGGAGAAGGCTACTGGAATTTAAGGAGGGTGATCATGTCTATTTGAAGGTGTCACCACTCTGGGGTATGAGGAGATTTAAAGTTAAAGGAAAGTTGTCCCCTCGCTTCATTGGACCTTTCTTGATCTTAAAGCGAGTGGGAGAAGTTGCATATCAACTGAAGCTACCCGATCACCTGTCAGATGTACATGAAGTATTTCATGTGTCTCAGCTAAAGAAGTGCCTCAGGATACCTGAGGAGCAACTACCAATGGAGGACCTTAGTGTTCAAGAGGATTTGACTTATGCTGAGTACCCCATCAAGATTCTGGACACTTTGACTCGAGTTACAAGAAATAAGGTGATAAGGATGTGCAAAGTACAATGGAGTCACCACGGAGAAGATGAAGCAACCTGGGAAAGAGAAGAAGAGCTTCGCATAGATTTTCCCCATCTTTTCCCTAGATCTTCTTAAATCTCGAGGACGAGATTATTTTTAAGGGGGGTAGGATTTGTAATACCCAAATTGTAAGAGATTATATAAAAGAAAAAAAATTAATTATTTCCTTTATGTATATGTGTATATTGTATCTACTTGTCATCACATGTGAAAACCTCACTGAAACAAATAAACAATTAACAAAAGACACCTAAACAACCTATGCATCATGTTGGATTTATTTGTCTGTGCATTTAATACCATCAATATTAATAAAAATGTATTATTATCCAAATTTGAAGTTGACCTAAGTTACATTTAGGAATTTGGAACATAACATAGAAAAGGAGAGGAAAGAGAAAGAATATAGAAATTTTTATATATATATATATATATATATATAAATAATATGTATCTTCAAAGTCAGTATTTTAATGGCACAATATAAACCTAAGTATAAAATGGCCACAAGAATGGAATTTAAATTTTAAATGAGTTTGAAATTGAAAATGAAGAAAAGAAGGTGGGGAAATAAAAAGAAAAAGGTCAAAATGTTGTTTGGGCTGGTTCCTAACCAATTCGGCCCACTACCCATGCTTTCCCCGCCAGCCCATCACCACCGCGCCCGGACTCACTGGCGCGTGGGGCCCACATGTCGGTTTCCTGGGCTGCGTCCACTTCTCCCTGCGTGATCCACGCACGCACTCCGCGCCATGTGTCTGGCATGGGGGGCCCGCCCGGTCAGACTCTAGGATCTGCGCGCGCGCGTGCTAGTTCGCTGACGAGTGGGACCCCGATTACTGTGGATCTTCCTCCTCGCATGCGCAACAACCGACCGAAATCCCTGCTGCCGCTGCGCGATTTCTGCTGACCGCGTCCCTAGCCGACCCGGCTGTACTCTAGCCATAAAATCGGTGCCCTTGCGATGCCCACAACCCTCAGACCAAGCCTCCATTGGCTCTTGAGTGCTAGCCGCCGCGCGTGATTGTGTCCAGTGAGGGAGAAAGCGCCGCTGCCGTCGACCCCCTCGCTACACCGTCGCCGTGTCCTTGGAGTACTGTCCCGGAGACTCGCCCTATCGCGCTGCTGGTGTGTGACCACTTCGGAAAGGTGGGAACCAGCCGTTCACTCCTCAATTGCTCGCTGGAGGAGGGTCGTCACCCTGGTTCCGCGCCTCACCGTGGACGAAGGGTCCTGGCATCACGACTAGCTGGTAAATCTACCTCACATGAATTGTTGATTCCTAATCTTAGTGTAGCACCTGTATGTGTTCGATTTGGTGCACCCACGCCTTAGTAACTGACCTCGCTGGAGTTCTCTCCGTGGCTCTGCGCGCGCCGCCGTCGCCCATGAGCTGGGATAGATGATGGTCCCTGGGTCGTTGATCTCAGGAGTTGCGGCTACGATTTGATGGGATCGAGTAGTGGATAGCATCGTAGGATCCGTATCCTTCGCGTAGAAATAGACCAGGGGGAGTTACGATCTGGGACGGTTGATTCTAGAACAGACGGGCCTGATGCGATAATCCCTAAGTCGCGGTGCATTTAATCTAGACCATCCGCGCCAGATCCAACGGCCGATACACCGTGATACCCCCTTCACTGCGCACGCTTTGCATAACAGTCCTTATTCTTTAGGGAAAACAACCCGCGGTCCTCTCCTCAGGTTTCTGTGTCTTGGTATACTTTACGCCAGGGCCCCTGCCTTTTCCTGTAATTGAGGCCCAGTCCTGATAGTTGATAAAACCAGGAAAACCATTTAGAAAATAGTTTTTAGTACAAATTTAATTGCAGAAATTTGTTTAATTGGTAGAAAATCCATATGAACTCCAATTTGGTCCATTCCAGTTCCAAAATTTTTATAATATTATTGTCTAACCATTAGTGTCTCTGTTTTAATATGAAGGATGATTTAAAATTTATCTAGCACTTAATCTTGTATTAAGCCCATAAAACATTAGAAAATCCATAACGTAAAATCTATACCTCCAAATTTAATGATTCCAGTTCCTGTGATCCTATTTTAATGTCTAGTTTATTACTGTACATTCTATTTGCATGTTTGATGTGATGTTAATTTATGCTATGCTATGTATATATTGTGTTGATGCGAGTAGACGAGCAAGCCACTGTGGAATCTGAGGTTCAGCTAGTAGAGACTGTTGAGCAGGAGCTCGTTGAAGGCAAGTTGTGCCCTTGATCACTTCTTTTACCCATTCATGTTCTTATTATTCATAATGATCTGCATAGGTTAATTTTGATGGGACCCAATAGGATGCCCTAGATTCTGACTATCTTTATACCTTGTTTCACCACTGGTTTTACTACTAAATTTTTGGGTAGTACATGCTATTGCTTTATGTGGCTTTGGGTATAGAGATATTCAACACTCATTTTTATACTTGTTATTATCTGTTCATTATTTTCTGTTCATGATAAGATCATTATGTTAATGGGAACATGGAGAACCACCCGGGAAAACAGTGCTACCACAAGGGTTTAATGGGACGCCCTTGGCTGATTAACTAGGAAAGCTAGTGGAGGGCTACCTTACCCGAAAGGGGCAAGGGCAGTAGGGGAGTGGTCAGTGTAGGGAGGTCCTTGGGTTGATTTTGCTGCGATGGCGGTCAGGCGAGGGATTCCTGCACTGGAGCTTCCTATAAACTGTAGCGGGTAGTCTGAAGCTAGTGGAACTTTGTAAAGGCCTCGTAGTGGTACCCTGCCTCGCTTCCTTGGTAGAGGTGTATGGGGTCTGATCAACTCCGTGGCAAATGGGTAACACGACTTGTGGGTAAAGATGTGCAACCTCTGTAGAGTGTAAAACTGGTATACTAGCCGTGCTCACGGTCATGAGCGGCTCGGACACTCACATGATTAATTTATGGAACTTAAACTTAATTTGTCATCTCATTGCATTTGGGATTATTTTATTATTACTTTTACTTACTATTTCTAAGGTTTGGTATTTACTTACACATAGTAACTGCTAATAAAATTTTGACCAACTCCTAAAAGCAATGCTCAGCTTCAGCCTTTATTTCATTGATCAGCCTTACACTTCATGAACTCCCACCTTTGGTGAGTTCATGCCACATTATTCCCCACGACTTGTTGAGCTATGAACGTATGTGAGCTCACTCTTGCTGTCTCACACCCCCCCCCACAGGAGAAGAACAGGTGGTTCAGGAGGAGCCACAAGGCGAGGAGTATGATCTGATCTAGGTGGCGTTTCTCAGTCGACATTTGCGCCGATGATCCTTAGTTCGTTTTATATTCATTATTTTATTTTGTAATAAGTCTTCCGCTATGTAATAAATACTCTGATGTTTTATGACATTTATCTCTATACACTCTGTTATTATATATGTTGTCTTCTTGGCGCATGTATGAGATGCACCTGGCTTTGTTCCTTAAAGCCGGGTGTTACACCCTTTTTCTCGGCTAGCAGCACCGCCTTCGCTGCTTCGTCAACGGATGGGGCTGCCTTCGAGCTATCTCTCTTGGGTGCCATCGCGGGTGGTTTGTTCGTAGCACGAACGGTGGGCGCCAAATGTTGGAACTTGCTCTCCTAGGCAAGATGATCCAACAGGGGAGTGAAAGGAATGCAAACAAAATTTTTAACTCGAGATGGCGATTGCTCTATTAATCCAGCCTCTCGAGGGCATTGTACGGGGGTATTTATAGGTGCCTGAGCGCCCAACGTCTTGATGTAAGGACGCATGTGCCCTCAGGCACCTGGACTATCCCCGGAATATTCCCATAAGGGAGGGTTACAGACTGTCATTACAGAAAAGCCATTACAAGTCAGGCCCGTAACACACTTCTCCGTGCGGGGCCTGTTACAATGGGTCGAATCCCACGTGGGCCTCCAGGTTGGGTGAGGACATGGGATGGGGCGACCTCATCGTAGGCCTTCGTCTTGCAGTGTAGAGGACGAAGGGTGGACCCTGCTAGTCGTTTTGCCTCCGTTGGTACAGCGAGATTGGCGAAGGCTTCGAGCGAAGGGTAGCTTCTTCGCCTTCGCCCCAACAAGGACCTTTTAACTAGCCACATGCCTCATCATGGGTAAGCTTAGCGTGTACCCTCCGTGGCAAGAGGCTGTACAGCTGTGCTCTCGGTTGGCGTGAACCCATTCTGGTCTTGAGAAACCTGGGTGTGAGTTAACATATGCAAGGGTTAAGTGCTACATATGTCGTGTGGTTGGAGATCCCCAGCTGGGTATTAATCGATTCGGATCGCCGTTACTTCTCGGACATGAAGACTTGGTCACTGCACTACACGTAGCATCAAGTGAACTGAAGGGATGATAAAAGATGGCTAGTATAGGCCAAGTGCTTGATCTAGAGTAGAAAGAAATCTAGATGCAGATAATTACTTAACCTGATAAGTAAAAATGAATTTTTAAGGATTCACTCATAGTAAGCTTTTCTGCAAAAAGGAGTCTTTGAATCTTGATAAGCTTTACCTTGATTTCTAAAGGCCAGCATATCGTTGAGAGTCTTTTTCTTTTGATGGGTAAGACTTGCGAAAGTACACTCCATACTCAGGATTTCCAAGCCCATGTTGTTGTAGGTGATGAAACGGCTAAGTTCTGTTGTTTCTGTTCCAAGGTGGTTCCCAAGGAGGAGGATGAAAACTAAGTTTTATTTGTGGAAGGTGTTTTTCCTTCTTGTGTTGTAATAATAAGTTTATGCACTCAATTACCCGAATATGAATAACCACTGTTGGGGCGAAGGCGAAGACGCTACCCTTCGCTACAGGCCTTCGTCACCTCGCTGCACCAACGAAGGCAAGATGACGGCGTGGCCCACCCTCTATCCTCCTCACCGTAAGACGAAGGCTTACGACGAAGGCCTAAGACGAAGTCTTCCCATCCCACGTCCTCACCCAACCTGGAGGCCCACGTGGGATTCGGCCCATTGTAACAGGCCCCGCACAGAGAAGCGTGTTATAGGCCCGATTTGTAATAGCTTTTCTGTAATGACAGTCTATAACCCTCCCTTGTGGGAATATTCTGGGGATAATCCAGGTGCCTGAGGGCATAAATGTCCTTACATCGAGATGTTGGGCACTCGGGTACCTATAAATACCCCTGTACAGTGCCCTTGAGAGGCTAGATTAACAGAGAAATTGCCATCTCGAGTTAAACCTTGTTTGCATTCTCTCTATTCCCCCGTTGGATCATCTTGCCCAGGAGAGCAAGCTCCAACATTTGGCGCCCATCGTTCATGCTACGAACAAACCACCTGCAATGGCACCCAAGAGAGCTAGCTCGAAGGCAGCCCCATCCGTTGACGAAGCAGCGAAGCCAGCGCTTCTAGCCGAGAAAAAGGGCAAGGCCCTTGTAGACACCACCCACCAAGAAGCCTAAGAAGACGACGCACTCAGCAAGAGACAGCGCAACGATCAACCAACTCTCGAAGGCACCCTCCGCATCTGCAGCTCCGGAGGACAGCCACAAGAACCACCCCTAGGCTTCACTCCACTAGAGGGCGAGGACGCCCCAGAGGACGGCGAAGTCATCAGCATCCCAGCAGAAGAACAGCTACAGTTGCGGGCCCTGCGCATCAAGAATCGTAACCTCTAGAAGCAGAAAGAAACCCTCGAGGCCAAGCGCCAACGTGTCTCTGTGCAGGCCAAGGTGCGCCAAATGATATGAGACGAGGAGCAGAGGGCTCAGGAACTCGAGCAAGAGATTACGCTCATGTAGCGTGAAGGACAACATGATCTGCAGCACGGCTCGCCCCTCCAACAGCATGCGCCAGTCGGAGACCCATTCATTCCTCAGCGCGGACCCTTCATCCCGCACGCCACAGCTTTCCAAGGCATCAAATACCAAGCCCAAACGAAGGCCTGGCGCGACCACGCAGTCGTCCCAAGAGAATTCAACGAAGGAGACCTCGTACTCGTCCAAACCACCCGGACAGAGTCACGGGGGAAGCTGGAGCTAAAGTGGGAGGGTGCATTCATCGTCAAGTCGAAGGCGTCTCCCAGCGCATACATGCTAACAACGCCATCCGGCAAAGACCTAGACCATTCCTAGAATATTGACAATCTCCACAAATTTTTTGTTTAAATCCTCAGGGCCTACGCGCGCTTGTAATTCACCGAACGGTATTATTCAGGCCCGCACTCTTTTCCTCCCGGGGGGTGAGGTTTTTAACGAGGCAGAGCCATGTAATATATCTGCAAAAATCCTCTGCAAAAACTAAGATACAACATGTCGAAAAAGACCGCATCGACGGTCTTCGGCATTCGACCACTCCAAAGTCACCGCGAGAGGCAGCGTAGACTACTCTCACGTGCGACACTCCGCGCAAAAGCCGCCTAAGGGTGCAGCCAGAATAGCACAACAAGTGCGTTAATCAGTCTCTTATTCAAAAAGACACTCCGCGCAAAAAGTCGTCTAAGGGTGCAGCCGGAATAGCACAACAAGTGTGTTAATTAGTCTTTTATTCAAAAGACACTCCACGCAAAAAGTCGCCTAAGGGTGCAGCCGGAATAAGCACAACAAGTGCGTTAATCAGTCTTTTATTTAAAAGACACCCCGCGCAAAAGTCGCCTAAGGGTGCAACCGGAATAGCTCAACAAGAGCGTTAATCGAAGTCTTTTCTTAACAAGACACTCCATACAAAAGTCGCCTAAGGGTGCAGCTGGAATAGCACAACAAAAGCATTAATCAAAGTCTTTTATTCAAGAGACACAACGCAGCCGGAACAACGATAATCGAAGTCTATCATTACAAGGACACTCCGCACAAAGCCGCCCACGTACGCGGCTAGACCAATACAAGCGTACGAATACGGCCAACAGGCCACATCACCATACAAATTACAATTACATACACACGACGAGGGCATCGCCTATTACGTACACACGGCGAGGGCATCGCCTATTACATCGGCTCAACCTTCAGAATGATACCCATCTCCCTGTAATTAAACAGCATTATCCTCAATTCCTCACCCTCAAAAAGCTCCCAAAGATCCCCCTCGCCCATGCCCGCCCAGTCGGCGAGGACAACAATTCTCGTTTACCAACCTCATCTAGTCGAAGTCGGCCATGCTCCATCCCCATGCGACGGCACTTGCCGCTCCGCGAAAACTCACCCACACTATGTTTTCCCACCACCCTTCGCCACCTACACCCAGTACTCGCACCAGGAAGACCCTCAGCACCCTCCACACGCGGCGAAGTCTCCGCCGCAGCCACATCCATCGCAACAAAATAATCCAAGCCTTCATCCGAGGACTCCTTTGTCCAAGGAAACAAACTCCCAGACTCACCGTCGGACTCAAAACATTCAGACATAGAACCAGGCACACTTTCATCGGTAGGCACTATAATTGGAGTCTCCGCCGCAAAATCAGTATTGTCAGTAGTGGTTGCTTGCGCAGGCCCAAACATCGGAACTTGCGCAGCAACCAAGGTTTAGTACCACACAGACAAAAGTTTACACACACAATCCCTAACCCCTATTCCGCCACCTGCGAAGGCTCGGCCGCCGCCGCGGGGTCTTCGATAGCTGTTTCGACCATCGCCTTTGAGGCGTCCTCACGCGTCAGTGCAGGGGCTGGTGCGGGGTCTTCGCTGCCTCCGGTCGCCGTGGGGGTCGACGAGGGGCCCTCGCCGGCATCGGATGGCGGCGCCAGATCCACCCCCACGGCCTCGGGCAGCGCACCGTCTAGATCACCAAGGTCCTCGACCCCTTCGGCATGCGCCATCTGCAGCAACAGCACACTCATTCAGCAAAACCACGCATACCCACACATATAACCACACAAAAATAGCCTTTACCTGATCTATTGCCCGATCGGACCGCTCCCGGACCGTATCTCGGCCGTGCGGGCCCCACATCCTGTCGAAGAGCGCCCCCGCCAACTGCTTCAGCACAGGGTCCTCGACCTTGAAGATTTCGCGTTCAAAGTTCTCGTCTGATTGGTCGAAGACCTCGAAATGCCTGCACCCCTCACAGGACAAAGCATTCATGGCCCCCTCACAGGTGACGAGGGAGGCAAAGGACATGAGACCCGTCACGATCGTTGGGAGCACCCCCAGCTCCTTCTGCATCCATTCAAGGAAGCGGAGGCCCGCTTCTTGGCCGGGCGCCTCGAAGGCAGCGGTCCATGCACCCAGCTCCTGGTACACGTCCACGAACTGCGCATGCGTCCGCTCGACCTCCACGCGCGTCAAGGCCTCAGCTTTGTCCACGCGGTTGCGCAGGGCGTCGAGCCTCGCCTCTAGCTCCTCGGTGAGTTGGCGGGCGAGACTGCCCTCTGCCCGCGCAAGCTTGGCCTCGGCTTGCGCAGCCTACGCATCAGCGATGGCCTTGTTCGCCTCCCTCCTCTTCTCCGCCAGCTGGCGCCGAAGATCCGCCTTCTCGGCCTCCATAGCGTCCACCTTCTCTGTCAGCCTGCGGTTTTTGCTTTCCGCAGCCGACTTCTCCCGGACAGCATCCGCATGCTGCGCCCGGAGATGATCGACCTCACCAGCAAACTCCGCAGTCAAAGCACCCGACGCGACGTGGTCGGTGAAGTCGGCCGCCTGCCACATAAACCAATGAGACTCGCAACCTCATAAAAACAACGACCATCGAAGTCTAACACGATTTACATGCTTCAGCTGCTGCGCCAGCTGCTGCGACGCTTGCCTCAGTTGTTGGGACACGGAGCACGCCACGTCTTTAGCGGCAGCGGCCGATAAAATCTCGCCGCTCACGCAGAAGGTGGACCATGGGTCCCGCGTGGCACCCTTCGCCCCAACCACCGCCGTTGGCGAAGTGGCCACCACCGGAGTCGGGACAACAGCCAGTTGCCCCACATCTGACCCTGCACCATGGTAGCAGTTAAAGACCTAGTCTTAAAAAAACTTACCAACAAAATAATCCCCGACACAGATGTCTGTGTCGAAGTCGGCAACACGCACCGCCGCCTCGCCCGTACGCGCCGGCGAAGGCAGCCTTCGCCCCTTCGCGGGCCCGCCTGAGGGTGGCTTGCCCGCGCCAGAAGCAACAGCCTTCGCACCCGCCGAAGCCTTGCTGGGCCCGAGGGCGGCCGGTTTCACAACCGACAATGGTTTACTACTACCCGAGGCGGCAGACTTCGCGCCTCCCCGCGCCTTCTTTGCCTCGCGAAAAGAATCTCCGATCCTAACGACCGCCCGGCGCTTCTGAGCAACGTCTTGACGATCCTTCTCCATCACTGCTGATACAACAGCAGCAATATTCCGTCTGTAAGGAAAAATCTTCAAGTCACGAGCCATGCGAGACGTAAAAAAGTCTTTGCCAGCCGCGCGGGGGATCAGAACATTCTTTGGCCATCGACCCCCGGTAACCTTCAGCATTCGCGCCGAAGACTCCTGGAGCTCGGGCGAAGACATCCCTCCCCCGAGGGTTGCGCACGTCCCCATCAACTCCATAGCAAAACTATCAGATACCCCCAGTCCCCCAACTGCAGTACCTATTTTTCTCTTCTTAGTGGATGGGGCAGCCTCCTGCGAAGGGCCTTCCTCAGTCACGGCCACCAGTCTCTTCCCGTGGCGGTCAATGGCCACGACAGCGTCATCCCCGGGATAACCACTGTATGGCAAGCGATTCAGCTCGAAGACCCTATTCAGGCGAACGTTGGATCCATGGATATCCCAACTCCGCAGAGCCTCCATCCTCGGCACATAACGCCCCACAATCCGCACAGCTCCGTCTTCCACTTCATGCACGAATGCGGCGGGATCCCGACCACCCAGATCCAACGTGAAGGTCGGACTTTGCACTTGCTGATCGCCCAGGGAGGGCATCTGGCGAGGGCATACTTCGCCCAACGCCCAGCCGTGTGCCAAGGGCCACACTCCATAGCCGATGAATTCCTCAACTAAATCACGCCCGCTACTCATGCGGGCAGCACAATGAAGGGCCCCTTCGTCACTATCACCCTCCGCCACCTCAAACGGCGGAAACGCCACGTAGCAGTGGGAGCACATCACGGCCGTCGGGAGTCCTGGGAGGTCTTCGACTTTGCCTCCTGCCACATAGAACCAGTAATCATACCAGTTGCCCCACCTGTTGCGGGCGCAGGGAACTAGCTCCACAACTTTCGCCGAAGTCTTCCCAGTCCTCGGCGTAAAGGTGCATGACCCAAACTGCGCAATCTTGTTTCCAACTTTTCTCTTCTACTAGTGTAAACAATAATTCTTGGTGAAGACCTCTACGGAGGGCTGACCGCCATACGAAGTCACTGCCCAGACATACATCGCCAGGGCCACGACGGTGTTAGGTGTCAACTGATGGATCTGCACTTCATACCTCTGCAACACCTCCGCCACAAAACAATGCGCAGGTAGCCGAAGGCCGGCAGTAAAAAATGCCTCGAACACAACTATCTCACCCTCCGGCTCCGGAATCTCTTCCGCCCCTGGAACTCGCCCAACTCCATTACCAAAATACCCCAGCTGCTGCATGTCTTGCACGCAAACAGAGGAGATCCTTGACACGCTGAATTCCACCGTGTGGCCCGGGTGCAACTCCACCGCCACCAAATCACTGAAGGTATCTTCGGACGACGATTCGACCAACGGTGTATTCGCAGCGGATGAAGAAGAAGACGGCATGGCTACGTATCGTCGGCGGCGGCGTGTGGTCTGCTTGATGCGGGCCAGATCTCCGATGCCCAAGAGCAAGGAGGGCAGGCGAGCGAGCGAACGGTTTCAAAATGCTAGGGTTTTGCGACGCACAGAAAGGTAAGAAAGCCTGAGCCGCACTGCCTTCCCCCCTTTTTATACACAGGACGCGACGCTTTGGGAAGCCCGTAGTCCAGCAGTACACGTCCGTCAATGGTCACATCAAAAACCCCCGAGGAACCACTTCGAGCGAGGGCAGCGTCTCCACCATCTAGCGACGTCTTCGGCACCAGATGACTCAGTCGAACTGGTCCCTCTGAGGGCAAATGTTGGGGCGAAGGCGAAGACGCTACCCTTCACTATAGGCCTTCGTCACCTCGCTGCACCAACGAAGGCAAGATGACGGCGTGGCCCACCCTCCGTCCTCCTCACCGTAAGACGAAGGCTTACGACGAAGGCCTGCGATGAAGTCTTCCCATCCCACGTCCTCACCCAACCTGGAGGCCCACGTGGGATTCGGCCCATTGTAACAGGCCCCAAACGAAGAAGCATGTTACAGGCCCGATTTGTAATAGCTTTTCTGTAATGATAGTCTGTAACCCTCCCTTGTGGGAATATTCTGGGAATAATCCAGGTGCCTGAAGGCATAAACGTACTTACATCGAGACGTTGGGCACTCGGGCACCTATAAATACCCCCGTACAGTGCCCTTGAGAGGCTAGATTAACAGAGAAATTGCCATCTCGAGTTAAACCTTGTTTGCATTCTCTCTATTCCCCCGTTGAATCATCTTGCCCAGGAGAGCAAGCTCCAACAACCACTCTTTCTATATTTTTCTTATGAATGTAAATTATGTTATTGTAATCCTTTCAGCTTACTCCTTACTCAGATGATGTATAATGTCTGCGTAATGGGTTAAGCGCTCTTGGGCAATGTGATGGAGGCACAGATAACCGAACTTGTCGAGTCATTATGTAGACCTGCATGACTGTCTGAGGTCCTTAGGACAAGGACATCTGTAGGTGGGCCTAATACCTTGGGAGGTTCCGTGACATCGGCTCTCTTCTCGGTCAAGATACGGGATGCAGGGGCCAGACATCCTTCCCCTGATCCAAGACAACCACAAGTACGAAGGCCATTCAGGTGGCCATGCTGTTACAGGGGCTCAGACTCTCCTCCTTGCGACTATAAAAGGATGAGTCTAGGGCCTTCACGGGGAGAGGAGAACACTTCACAGGTTTTCGCCCTCCACAACCGATACACTTGCCTTAATCACCTTCAAAGACCTAGGATCCACTCCCTCTCTTGACTAGCTTGTGACCCCTACTACAAGCACTTAGGTGCTGGATATTTTAAGTCTCATCCCCCTCTGCTGGAAGTAGGGCCTTCTATTGCCTGAACCAGAATAAACCTTGTGTCTTCTTGCATCACCCATCTAGACCGAGACACGCAGCATCATTTCACTAGTTGGTTAGGACCCTTGGGTCAAAACACCGACAAATAAGTTGTATCTCATGAGATTGCTCAACCAGAGGGATTGTCAACCATTTTATATGATAACGCTTAGTAACATACAACTCATGCTCAACATTGGAGGCACCATACTTATGTCTGATAGCCTCCATGAGCTCTCTTGCACTCTTTATATTCATGTAGGGATGATGTAGTGCAGGAAGGGTGGGGCTCGAGCCCCCTATCGCTCCTGAGTCCATAGAGTCCCCTAAAGGTTACCCTAAAATTGCATCCTATATTTTTCATTACGTAATTTAAGATTTTTATTACTCATTGATATTTTAATATTAGACTAGTTTAAACTATTAATTTGTCTATCATCACTGGCTTAATGAGATTATGTCGCTGTTGCGGTTTAGTTAGAGTATGCATCATAGAGCTTGTTAGAGTATGCATGTTCCTCCAACAGACTGGACATTTGCGAAAAGGCCATGTAAATAAAAAATCTCTTGCACGATACTGTAGCGTAATGCATGTGTCTCCAATAGACTATTTATTTGCACACTCTCTCTACTATAACGTATAACTGTGCATGTGAGGGAGGTGCCGACGAATAAGAATTATTCAGTAAGATGGTATTGTTTAGGTTGGGGACACATTTGTATATGCCTGATATGTTTGGAGAAACAAAATTTTACATTCCTACATGTACACTGCAGATAGCTAATTGTCTATCTAAAAATGCATTTTCTTCGAGATGCCTTTCAAGTTCTTAGACGTAGTGGTTCCTATTGAGCACCAAATTGAGAAGGTCGGACGGTCCGTGGTCCGGACGGTCCGCGCGCGCAGAACCAGTTAGGGTTCCGAGTTTTTTGCTATAGTTGTTGGCTAGATTCGTGGAATTAGCTCAGGAAATCTGTTTGTAATGGGTCTAGCCCCCTCCTCTATAAATACAGAGGAATATGACCGATTAAGCATCGACAATCGAACAATAATCAATACAATTCGCATTTTATCTTGTACATTTAGGAGTAGTTCTAGTACAGTTCTAGTTTAGCCTATTAATCCCCAAATTCTCCGCTTCTCCTCGACTCTACATCGATCAGAGGAGTCTAGGTCGGCCTGCCGAGCCTAGACAACACCTAGGATCTCTCCTCCCCTATGGGGTCCCTCCCGGGAGCGAGATCCAGGCGCCGCCAGTGAACTCCGCCGCCCCTGCGCACGCGCGGACCGTTCGGCCCCAGGGCGCGGATTGTCCGGCACGTCAGGCAGGGAACCCTAGCCCTGCGCTAGGTCACAGACCATCCGACCCCTGGTCACGGACCGTCCGCGCCAATGCAGAGAGCACCGCCGACGGTTCTCATTATAGTGTTTGGCGCCCGAAAAGGTGTCAACACACTTTTTGGTGACTCCGTTGGGGAAAACACATATAGACCCGTTAGATCGGTGCTCAATGGCCGGTTCAAGGGATAGCTATGACGTCTCCCCTAGCAATATCATAGAGCCGACTTGGGAGACCTTGCCGGCTGACAAACAGCTCCAGTTCGAGGAGCACAAGGAGCAGCTGATCCAAGAGGCAAAGGAGAAATTCCTGACCAACTTCAAGATGGACAGGAACAACAAGGTCGTTCGGCAACGGACGACTGATCTGGCTTCACTCCGACCCATAACGGATACCCCCAATGTAAGTAACACCAACGAGCTCCAATCTCTTAAAGCTTACATAGATGAACAACGAGAATAAATGCAAGATATCATAGGGGTATACAAAAGGATTATAAAAGGCTAGTACGTGCGTTTGATAAATTCATTGTTGCAAATTTTCCTTCACACGAGGTTGAATTGGGGAAAAATACACGTAATTCATCGGCTACAGGTTGTCACGACCAGTCACAACCCCTTTATGGGATGCCTATGGACACATGCCGTGAGCAACCACAACCTCATACGCACATCGGCAATAAATTAGCCGATCTGCACATGACCGGACCGTCCGCACGTGAGAGCGGACCGTCCGCACGTGAGAGCGGACCGTCCGGGCCAGCAATGGCCGGGCCCATGTTCAATGAGTTACCAAGATATGCGTCCGAGCCACCACATGTTACATAAGGCCTAAACCACCTAGACAGACCGTACACATATGATCACGGACGGTCCGCACAGCCGACTGGGCGGTCCGCACAGCCGACCGGGCGGTTCACACAGTCGATCGGGCGGTCCGCGTATCCGACCGGACGGTCCAGCATAGGGATGTTAGAGGAAGATTGTTACCTAAATCCTCGCCCGTCCCAGCAACACTTCCCATCAAACTATACAATGCACCAGCTCATTAATACAGAATCCCAAGCACATGGGAGCGAGTACTTTCCGGCCCCGCCTAGAAGGCCGAAAAGGAACGGTCAATCCTATGAACCATATATGGCAAATAGTAATGCACCACATAACTCAAACCAATGGGGGGGAAGACAAAATGCTAATATCTAGTCAACCTCACCTATGTTTGACCAGAGAGCCGGTGGTCTCGCACCGGCTGCCATTGATATAGTGAGGGAAGAAATAGCCGGGACATTCCGAGATAAGCTCGGAGTAAGCATGGTCCCTAGGGGGCAGTCATATCGGAGGCCTTATGACAGCTGATTTTACCACCACCCGGCCCATACCCACAGGGAACCAGGATACCCAAATTTGCAAAATTTTCGGGTGATCAAGGAAAAAGCACACGTGAACACATAGGCCAGTTTCTAGCATAATTAGGAGAATTGGCCGACACAGAGGTGTTCCACGTGCGTTTATTTTCGTTATCTTTAACAGGAACTGCAATCGCATGGTACGCCACGTTACCCCATAATTCTATTTTGTCATGGGGGGATTTAGGACAAAAATTCCACGATCACTTCTTTTTGGGTGATTATGAATTAGATTTGGTAGACCTAGTGGCCCTACGGTAAGGGAAAGACGAATCGGTTAATGAATACATTCGGAGATTCCGGGATACAAGAAACTGAAGCTTTCAAATTCATTTAGCAGAAAAATAGCTAGTAGGATTAGCCTTTAATTGACTGCGATATTATTTAAAGGAAAGATTAGAATGTATCTAATTTTTTACGCTAGCAGAATTACATCAAAGAGCTTTGGCTTGTGAAAGCCGAAGCAAAGAAACTGCTAAAACAATTCGTCACAACGTGCATATAGTAGAGTGCGACCAAAGCAGCTCGGATGACGAATCAATAGAAGTATACGCAGCTGAAATGGTTTGGCCAAAGCAGGCCAAATCCTCGGAGCCGGTTTAAAAGAAACAGCAAGAGGAGGTTAAGTTTACATTTAATGTTGGTAAATATGACAAAATATTTGATGAATTACTCAAAAATGGCAACATTAAAATAAATCATATTGTACCATCCACCGACGAGCTAAAACGGCGTGCATACTGCAAGTGGCATAACACATTTTCTCATGCCATTAGTGACTGTAATGTATTTCGACGACAAATTCGATCGACCATTAATGAGGGACGATTGAAATTTTAGGAAATGCAGGTGGATACAGAGCCCTTCCGGGTAAATGTGATCGACTTCGAGGGCAAGAGGGTCCTAATTCGGCCAAGCACGACCAAAAAGGGCAAAGGCAAAAAGATAATCATCAGCGACGCGCAGGAGGCCGATGGGAATAATAAAATTTCTTGCAGGAAAGTGGTGGCCGAGAAGAATCCTGATGGAGGAGAGACCCTTAAAGTGACCATCACAACCTCCGGCACTGGGGGGCAAGCACAGACCAAGAGACGGGCGCAGGAACCCGTTCTGCGCATCACGAACGGTCCGACGCCCAGGCGCGGACGATCCGGGACGACGCCGGACGGTCCATAGAATTTCAGCGGACGGTCCGACAATACTCAAGACACGCAACGTCCACGTACCTTCAAGCCACGATGACCAGAGATAGGTACGTGGAAAACTAATACATTGAAGCCAGCTGGTCGGCTGGTCAAATTTGGCCCGACCTTTAATCAATTATTATCCAAATATGTAAAAAAGAAGGTCAGCCCAAGTGACCGGCAAGCGAAACGACATCGCTCACCCACTTAAGAGCGACAGCAGATAAGACCGATTGGACCACCTCACCAATCAGAAAGAATGACAGGTCATAATGTCCAACTACGGACAACATACCTGCATGGACACCTCCACTCCCATGTCTACCTATGCCATATCCATATACATACATATCACCACCATATAGCCTGAATTAAATGTGGAGCATGCCACCATATCCATTTGGGATGCCACAGTACCCGGCTTGGGGGCACCCCAAACATCCGTATTCAGCAGGTTGGCACCTCCAGTACAAGACCGATTGAGCGCCACTCAATCCAGTCACCGGCACTAGCCCAGCAAGATTGCCGGACCACTCGGCCACAAAGATCGACCAATCCAGCAGTGGGCATATACCTACAGAAACAGAAAGAACGACAAAAAGGACATCATCAAAATAGGTACAACAGATGTCGTCATATAGGAAAATAATGAAGGGCCGATGATTTTTTGGTGAATTGGCCAACATAACCAAAAAAGAAGATACGGCTACCATCAAAATAACCGATCCAAAATACTTCATGCCTCGATGGTGCCCATCGGGATTGACACGGTCCCAAAAGCGAAAATTACAGTGCCTAAGAGCGAAGGAGAACCAGGCAAAGGAGGCGGAAAAGATATTTAATGACACACATCCACAATACCCACCACCGCAAAAGAGGTGGAAGCCAAAGGCCGTTGAGATAAATCAAACAGCCATGAAGACAGAAAATGAGACACCAACTTCACAGCTCTCTGTAGGTATGGCAGATAGTCCGGCTATAAAGGCCGGACCATCCGCATATGGAACGGACCATCCGACTCTCGAGTCCGGACCGTCTGCACTATACCAGGACACCTCCAACGACGTGCCGATGCCCATGGAGGAGGATGACCTACTAGGAGAAGACCTGGTCGACTACGAAGCTTCTCTAGAGCACACAGGTATGGACATAAATGTTTTTACATTTTCTGCCGATTATACTATTGTTAGCGACGATGAACCTGTCGTTGCTCAGTTTGATTTTGGTCCTAAAGAAGCCGCCTTCACTAAACCAAAGGAATCGGTAAGTCATTTGAAGCCGCTCTTCGTGCGCGGTCACATTGATGGGATATCGATTGCTAAAATGTTTGTAGACGGGGGGCTGTAAATCTAATGCCTTATTCATTATATAGAAAACTAGGTGTTGGGGACTTGTTCTCAAATGCTTTGAGTTAAGAACAAGGCAACACAAAAAATGTTATATGTTAATGCCCTTCGTCCTTCAAGACATTATTTCCCTTAGGATATAATGATCTTCAGACGAAGGTCATGAAGGACATACCTTCATCATTACAGCATACGATAATAAAAGGAGAATCATATGAAATGTAAGGAATAACATGAACAATTATGTATCACTATTAGCTCATTTCTATCTTATTATCATGGAAAAATAGAAATGATATCAAATTACAAATGTACCTTCGGCTTGAAAGAAGGTAAAGGTACAAGCGTGACGCAAAAGCAAATGCCAAGTCAGCGTGAACAGTACGGGGGCACTGTTCATCTATTTATAGGCACGAGACGCAGCCCATGTAAAATTACACCCATGCCCTTTACATTTGCTAATGACTCTATAGTGATCCATCGAGGTCTAAATAGCCTTTTTCCCTTTTAAGTCGGTTTCCTTTTCTGCTATCTGCGTCAACCTTCGTATTCTTTGTGCTTCTCATACTATGGTTCTGATCCGAGTCCAAAGGTACCAGTTCATGTATTACACTCCAGAAACATTGTTAAATCATGTTTTTGAGGACCTTCGGAAGACGAAGGCCCCCAACAGTAGCCCCTCGCAATATTAATTTGTTAGAATAACGAATTCAGATTGCGATATGGATGAAGGCCCTAAGCCGAAGGTCCGAAAAAACACCTTCCCTTTGCTAGAATAGCAACAATCGATGACAGACGGGGCCCTCCAATTTGGAACGCACTGGGCATATAAATAGGAACTCACCCTGAGCACATTTGGTACGCTATCTGCCGCCTGCTTTGCTTGCTCAAATTTTTAGCTCTTGTCTACCAACACTTGCTTGTTTTTTAGACTTTCTAAGCTTCGCTTTAAGGACACATTTTCACCATTTCCGAAGAGAAGATGTCTCAAGACAAAAAAGTTGTTGCTGGGACAAAGCTGAGCGAAGAGGAGAAGCTCCTTGAGGAGAAGACTGCTAGATTTATTGAATCAATAGCAAAGACAAATATAGAAAAGAATACTAAGGAGATTCTAGAAGGCTTATCTGAAGATACTGATGACAGCGACAGTTATGATGCGGAAAGTGGAGGCGAAGACTCCGAAGATCGGCCCTGGCGACCAAGTCAAGCAGTTTTCGGAAAATAACCTATTAAACAGAGTCATCTTGATAATATGAGAGGAAGGTATTTTCGAGATATGTCTATTGTGAGGGCTGACATCGGAGACAGGACTATTCCTGTTCCCAAAGAAAATGAAGTCGTGATCTACCGAAGCTTCTTCAAAGCTGGGCTTCGGTTCCCCTTAAGCAGATTTGTGGTTGAAGTTTTAAAGATATATCAGATTTTCCTTCACCAGATTACTCCCGAAGCAATTATCAGAATGGGGATCTTCGTCTGGGCCGTGAGGAGTCAAGGTTTGGAGCCAAGTGCAAAATGTTTTTGCAGCATGCACGAACTTTCGTACGAGACGAAGCCCTAGGGTAAAGAACAGTATCATAACAATTTTGGTTGCTATAGCTTCGTTGCTCGTTCTGGCTCAAGCTGCCCAGTGCCAACTTTTCGGAAGAGATGGCCCGAAGACTGGATGAAAGAATGGTTCTATGTGAAGAATGATTTAAAGGTGAGAGAAGACATTACAGAGATCATCATGCGCCCCATCTGGTCCCGCTTCGGCCTTCGAAAACCGAAGGTAGAAATTGATGAAGCAGCCGAAGGATGCCGAAGGGCCTTCGGCACAGTTTGCTCTTTCATCAGGACAAGGGATTTAGTTCAAGAACATATGGCCTACAGGATATGGCCATTGATAGATAGCTAGGAAATGCCAGAGGAAACCATTACTAACCCTAGCGAAGGTGGTTTGGTTCGATTGAAATATACCTTCTGGTTTGGAGACCAATTTATCGAACCAGACGATGACTGGCTGAAATGTGTTGAAAATACTAGTGATGAACTACTTGGAGCATACTCCAAGTCTGAAGATAATGCATTATCTCCGGCCTTCGGGAGCCGAAAAAAGAAAATACTAAATAGGGTTTTTGACGCTATTGGATTTGTGTACCATGACTATCGGTACCCGCCGCGGGGGCAGAAAAGAAAGGGTGCAACTTCTGGAAAGGATGTTGCTTCAGCCGCTTCAAGCGAGCCCGCGCCGAAGAGGAAAAAGGTGAAGGTTCTTACTCACCGACCGCGCTACATTGAACCGGCCATAGTGCCTGAATTTGGCGGTGAGACCTCTTCGGTTATTGAAGCCAAAGGACCTGCTCTTATGCAGAGGATTGAAGAGTCGGCTGCAATGCCGAAGGCTGACAAAATTGAAGAACCGAGAACCGAAGGGACAAAAACATCAGAAGTTCTAAGCCCTTCGGCAGGAGAGGAGGCGCCGAAGACACAAAAAGATCTAGCAGCAACCCCCAAGAGAAAAAGGATGGCTAGTGTATTAGATGTGCTGGAGATGATAAAAACTTCAAGCTCCACTCCAGGAAAAATTGCTAAGGCTTCGAAAACACAGATTGAAACCAAGACAAAGGTGACCGAAGCTGAAGCTACAATGAGCCGGGCCGACGCCGAAGCTGGGCCTTCAGAGCCCACCAAGGGGAAATCCTCGGAAATTAGAGAAAAGGCAGCGGAGGAAGAAGCTATAAGACAGATTTTGCTTGAAAAAGCTGCCGCTCCTACTCCCGAAGCTTTGAAAGAAAATGTTGAATATATTATCTGTCATGCTTCGGGAAAAAAGCTCTCTAGAGAAGAAGAACGAGAAGCTCTACACTATGCCCAGAAGCTGAAATATCCAAAGGGGGCATTAGTATTCAACGACAGCGGAGAAGAGGATTTCTTGTATTGTCTCCCAGACAGCAAGGAGATTTCTGTCTGCCGGGAGATGAGCAGAAGCTTCGGATTCTCGACATTAGAAGACGGGCTTTCAGTGCTGTCGAAAGATGAATTAGCCGACAGTTTAGCATATAATAGTATAAAGGTGTGAAAATCAATTTTTTGTACTTAAAAATTAAATTTTTTTCATTTGCTTATACTCAATACCGTACTTCTTTTGCAGGGCCTGATTCTTAGCAATGCCCTCAGGGCGTAGAAAAATATCGAAGACGAAGGATGCACTATAGCTCTGAACAACCTTCGTTCAGAAGTAATTGAACTAAGGAACGAAGGTCTTGAAAAAGATAAAATATTAATTTCATTGGTGAGCAAAATAAAAGAAGACGAAGCTACTTCCAAAGCCCAAGCTGAATCCTAGAAATGTGAAATTGAAGACCTTCGGAAACAGCTGGCTGAAGCCAAATTAAAATGTGTTGTTGTCGAAGCTGAACGAGATGCCAGTGATTACTGGAAAAATTATTGGGAAAAACAGTTGCAGAACTTCGCTCATCAAAAGAAAGATGTTTTGAAAAATCTGTAGAATGCATGAAAAAGATAAAAACTAGCTTCGCCAACGTTGGCGCATATTCAAGCGAAGATAACTTCATATGGGGCGACCCCAAAGGCCCAATTGAGTGGATCAGCAGCGAAGCCGAAGCTTTTGAAGAAATTTTGAGCGACCGCGGGGACGTTTGTGCCTTCTCTGGCACGAGAGGAGTTGCAGCTATTTTGGAGAAAGTAGGATGCGAACATGTTAAAACTTTGGCCCAAGCCGAAGCTGCTTTCTCTGTTGACGACACGAAGGACCCCTCGACCGAAGCAAGCTTAATAGGCGGAAATTTTTTTACTGATGTCTGGGAAAATGGCGGCCGAGGGATGGCCCATGAAATAGTAAAGAAAAGCGAAAAAGATACTCATGACGCTAGAGAAGCAACGAAAGCAGCTGAAAAAGCTGCGGAACTCAAAAGGCAGATAGGTATTACTTAATGGCTTTTAACTTTGTTGTTTATTTTTGTGACTTCGAACTGATTTACGTTTTCTACCGCAGCTGAACTATCTCCTCCCCCGGAGCCCTTCGAGTCATTGGCCGACCCAGAGGCAAAGGAATCAGCAGAAATTATTAACATGGCCGAAATTATTGTAGATGAAGTCGTTACCCAACTGCTGACCGAAGCTGTAGATAAAGTTTTGAAAGAAGAAGAGTAGCTATTGTAAAAACATTGCTTGAATATTAATGTAACATTTGCTGGACTATGCTTGTAATATTTGGTGCTCCTAGGTTTTGAATGTAATATATGAATGGTTTTGTAATTCATTTCTTTGCAATGCATGAAACTTTTATGTACATACCGTTTTTGAGACTTCGGCGAAAAAACACCTTCCCTTCTTTTCATGCTTCGTAAAGAAGAGCTTTTATGCTTCGTAAAAAATCCTCCAATCGTGGCAAAAACATTAATGCTTCGTCAACAATAGATATTTTCCTCCATATCAGAGCTAATGAAGCTGTATTTCTTCAAAACTTATTTTGTGCCTTAGCACAATTTCACTTTTTCGAAGTATTCTCCGAAGGTCAACATTGTATCCCCTTCTTGTGCCATTGATGCAATATGATGTATGATGTTATGTTATGCGAAATGATGTGATGATGTTATGCTATGCAAAATGATATTTGTGCCGAAGACACACACTCACATCCCCATAGTGGAATACACAATCTCTTTGTCGTTTATTTTTCGGCTTCACCGCTTATTTTTCGGTGTATCAGCGCTGACTTTTCGCTGTAAGTTCTGCATTCCCTTAGGAACGTCTTTTGAACTTCTTCGCCTTCTATTTCGGCGGTATTCGCATTGACTTTTCGCGCTTCGCCTTATATTTCGGCGGTATTTGGCTCTGCATTCCCTTTGGAATGACTTTTGAGCAGAAAACTTACACTGTGCTCCCTTAGGAACGACTTTTTGTAGCTTCGGCAAACTTACGCTGTGTTCCTTAGAACGACTTTTTGTAGCTTCGGTGAAACTTGTAATGTGATTTTTAGCCCCGCGTTCCCTTAGGAACGACTTTTGTGCTTCAACGACTTTTTTGAACTTTGTGAGTCTGTGGAGAAGATATATTATACTATGGCAAGAACGAAGCTATTACAGGAAATTGAAAATGACAAAAGAACTAGGTTTTCAATGATTGTTCCTTATTAAAAAAGAAAATGATAAGGAATGTAAAAACTGTTTCAGGGGTAGGATATCTCTTAGTAGATATGCTTCGATTCTGGCACAGTACTGTTGACTGTGCGAGCTTCGGATTCCTCCCTAAAATCTCACTGCTGATGGGTCTGTTGGCTCCCTTCTGGCTGCTGGCCTCGTGAATATGGAGGTTGTAGTGGTGGCGGAGGTGGAGGTTGTGGCCAAGATGTCTGTGGCTGGCTAGCCGAAGCAACAAAAGCTGCAGGATGGTTACCCACATACTCTGGTATGTAAGGTGAGTGATACAAAGCAGTGTGCATGACCTGCTTCGGCTGGTTCTGTTGAGCTGCGGCTTCTGCTATTTCCTTCTGTTTCTGAATGGTAACATGGCACATCCTTGTAGTATGGCCTTTGTCATCACCACAGAATAGGCAATAAATTTTTCTAGGTTGATCCCCAAACCTTCCTCCGAAGCCCCTAGCGCCTCTGCCTCTTGGAGCTGGCGGCCGGAAAGAGCTTTGTTGCTGCCCCGAAGCTTGCGAGGAATATTGTGGCCTCTGTTGTTGACTTCCTCTGTCGTCACTCTGAGTGGAATGGATTGACCTAACATGCCTTGGGTGGATTCTTCCTCCGAAGCCCCTGGTCATCTCAGAGAACCTGTAGGCTTCCTCCCTTCTTTGGCGAAAGTCATTGTCAGCCCGGATGTATTCATCCATCTTTTGAAGCAACTTCTTCAAAGTCTGTGGAGGCTATCTAGCAAAATACGAGGCAGTAGGTCCTGGACGAAGCCCCTTAATCATGGCCTCAATGACAATTTCATTGGGCACTATAGGCGCTTGTGCTCTCAGGCGCAAGAACCTTCGAACGTATGCTTGGAGATACTCCTCATGATCTTGCGTGCATTGAAAGAGCGCCTGAGCTATGACTGGCTTCGTCTGAAAGCCCTGGAAACTTGTCACCAGCATATCCTTGAGCTTCTGCCATGAAGTAATAGTTCCTGGCCGAAGAGAAGAATACCACGTTTGGGCCACATTCTTAACTGCCATGACGAAGGACTTGGCCATGACAGCTGCGTTGCCTCCATATGAAGATATGGTTGCTTCATAACTCATCAAAAACTGCTTCGGGTCTGAATGCCCATCATACATTGGAAGCTGAGGTGGCTTGTATGATGGGGGCCACGGGATAGCCTGTAGTTCTGCTGCCAAGGGAGAAGCATCATCAAAAGTAAAGGTATCATGATTAAAATCATCATACCATCCATCGTCGTTGAACAAGCCCTCTTGATGAAGCTCCCTGTGCTGGGGCCTTCGATCTTGCTCATCTTGAGCAAGGTGACGTACTTCTTCAGTGACTTCGTCAATCTGCCTTTGAAGGTCAGCTAGTCGGGCCATCTTCTCCTTCTTCTTTTGCACTTGCTGATGAAGCATCTCCATATTTCTAATTTCTTGGTCCAACTCGTCCTCCTGGGGTGTTGGACTAGTGGCCTTCCTCTTCTGGCTTTAGGCCTCTCGAAGAGAAAGGGTCTCTTGATTTGGGTCCAGTGGCTGCAGAGCGATAGCCCCTAGTGCTGAAACTTACTTCCGTGGCATGACGAAGGTCAATGCTTGCCGAATGTGGTCGAAAAGAGTTCACCGGAGGTGGGTGCCAACGTTGGGGACTTGTTCTCAAATGCTTTGAGTTAAGAACAAGGCAACACAAAAAATGTTATATGTTAATGCCTTCGTCCTTCGAGACATTATTTCCCTTAGGATATAATGATCTTCAGACGAAGGTCATGAAGGACATACCTTCATCATTACAGCATACGATAATAAAAGGAGAATCATATGAAATGTAAGGAATAACATGAACAATTATGTATCACTATTAGCTCATTTCTATCTTATTATCATGGAAAAATAGAAATGATATCAAATTACAAATGTACCTTCGGCTTGAAAGAAGGTAAAGGTACAAGCATGACGCAAAAGCAAATGCCAAGTCAGCGTGAACAGTACTGGGGCACTGTTCATCTATTTATAGGCACGAGACACAGCCCATGTAAAATTACACCCATGCCCTTTACATTTGCTAATGACTCTATAGTGACCCATCGAGGTCTAAATAGCCTTTTCCCTTTTAAGTCGGTTCCCTTTTCTACTATCATGCCGAAGCTCCCTTGCGCATAGCTTCGGCTCTGCGTCAACCTTCGTATTCTTTGTGCTTCTCATACTGTGGTTCTGATCCGAGTCCGAAGGTACCTATTCATGTATTACACTCCAGAAACATTGTTAAATCATGTTTTTGAGGACCTTCGGAAGACGAAGGCCCCCAACACTAGGTAAACAAGATGACAAACTTGTCAAGACCAACATGACCCTCATCGGCGTTGGAACTGATAGTTCGATCAAAGCCAAGGGAGTCACGTCCGTTGAGTTAACCATCGGGACTAAGACCTTTGCCGCTGCATTCTTTGTTGATGATGTAGAAGGAAATTACAGTCTAATCCTAGGCAGGGATTGGATTCATGCTAACCAATGTGTACCTTCTACATTACATCAAATGTTACTACAATGGGTAGGCGACGATGTAGAACAAGTACATTCTGATGCTTCAGCATGTATCGCTGTGGCCGATGCCCCTATACTTTGGACCTATGAGACTGCTACGTGTCTCACAGGAGTAGATTTTTCTGATTATCCGTTCATAAGTATAGATAAGAAGAGTTTCATTCCTGTAATGCTAGAGCTGTTGGAGAATCGGCTAAATCCTAAATAAAGTTTAAATAATGAGTTCACATAGAATGAATGAGTCCCTGGTAGCGGATAGTCCGACTTATGAGGTCGGACGGTCCGGTCTTTTACAAGACAGTTCGACTTTTAAGACCAAACATCCACCGCAGTATAAAACTAGTGTCGCGGATAATCCGGCCCCCGAGACCGTAGGGTCCGCCGCCACACAAAGATCGTTTAATTCCTTTGTGGGAGACATAATAGAGGAATTCAGATATCTCGACAAATTAGGACAGGGGTTTACATCGGTTGATCCTTTAGAGGAGATTGATATAGGAGATGGTAAAACTCCAAAGCTGACTTTTGTGAACAAGACCCTAGAGACCGATCCTAGAGATAAAATGATCGGTCTATTGAAAGAATATTCTGACTGCTTTGCTTGGAATTACACTGAGATGTCGGGATTAAGCCGTGAGATAGTAGAGCATCGGCTGCCCATTAAGTCCGGTTTGAGACCTTTCAAGCAGAAAGCTAGAACATTTCGTCCAGACCTTCTCCCATGAATAAAGGACGAAATTCACTGGCTGCTAGAAGCTAATTTTATTAGACCTTGCAGATACGCAGAGTGGGTCTCCAATATTGTGCCGGTGGAGAAGAAAGAATCAGGTAAGCTCAAAGTATGCATTGATTTTCGCAATTTGAATAGAGCAACTCCTAATGATGAATATCCCATGCCCATAGCCGACACATTGATCAATAATGCGCTAGGAAATAGAATTATTAGCTTTCTTGATGGTAATGCCTGATATAATTAGATTTTCATGGCCGAAGAAGATGCATCTAAAACGGCCTTTATATGTCGAGGCTTCATTGGTTTATTTGAGTGGGTTGTCATGACATTTGGTCTGAAAAATGCTGGTGCTACTTATCAGAGGGCTATGAAATTGATCTTTCACAAGCTGTTGGGAAACACTGTGGAAGTCTACATTGATCATATTGTAGTCAAATTGGCTGAGTTTAGTTCTCATATAGTTGATTTGTGCAAAGCCTTTGATAAAATGCATCGGTATGGTCTGAAAATGAACCCACGTAAGTGTGCTTTTGGAGTGTCGGCTGGTAAGTTCTTAGAATTCATCATTCATGAACATAGTATAGAGATAGACCCTGACCGAATCAAATCTATTTGGAATGTGGGACCTCCGACCTATAAGGTCGAAGTGCAGAAGTTTCTTAGCAAGATAAATTATTTACGGAGGTTTATTTCTAACCTCGCCGGGAAGATGGATGCCTTCACCCCTATCCTTCGACTTAAGAATGATGTCGAATTCACCTGGGGGACAGAACAACAGGAAGCGTTTGATCTCACCAGAAAATATTTGTCTTCGGCTCCTGTATTAAAAGCACCACAAGTAGGAGTACCGTTCAGATTATACATTGCAGCTGAAGATAAGGTTATTGGGGCTGTTCTGACACAAGAGACCGGAGGAAAGGAGCATGTGGTGACCTATCTAAGTCGGAGGCTGGTGGATGCTGAAACAAGGTACACTTTCATCGAGAAGTTATGCTTATGCTTGTTTTATGCATGCACCAAGTGTAGATGTTATTTGTTGTCTAGTCGTTGCACTGTTTTCGGTCAAACCGATGTGATCAGATACATGCTGCAAAACCCAATTATTAGTGGTAGAATTGGTAAGTGGGCTTATACACTCATAGAATATGACTTGGCCTATGAACCATTGAAATCTATGAAAGGCTAGGTCATAGCAGATTTTATTGTAGAACATCGGATCGATGATGCTCATAAACTAGACATATCATACCTCACTGTTACTTCCTGGACTTTATATTTTGATGGATCGGTTTGCAATGAAGGACAAGGAATTGGCATCGTGCTTGTTTCACCAAGTAATGTCTCCTTCGACTTCTCTAGCCGATTGAAAACTTATTGCACTAACAATCAAGCCGAATATGATGCCCTTTTGTTCGGCTTGGAACTTTTAAATTGTATGGGAGTAAAACATGTGAAGGCATTTAGTGATTCTCAGCTGGTTGTCCAACAGGTATTAGAAGAATATTAATGTTTTGATGGTACTCTAAATAGTTACCTTGAAAAGTGTTGGGGCATAATTCATTCTTTTGAAGAATTCAGCATTCGGCACATCTCTAGAGTTGAGAATCACAGGGCTAACAATATGACACAAGATGCATCAGGTTATCGGATAAAGCGAGGGAAATTTCACAACACCGAAAATCTGATAACCGGTACAGGGCCGATTCCCTAGGTCGCGGACTGTCCGAGTAAAATCTCCGGACCATCCGGAGTTACCAGGAAAGTTCTCCTAATTGATTCGGTTGGTAAGGAAGTCGATGCAACTGATTGGTGGACACCCATAATTAATTATCTAAGAAATCCCAGTGTTAGGACGGATAAGAACATTCGGCGTACAACTTTCAAGTATGTTTTAATGAGTGATGAACTCTACCGCTAAACAGTCAACGACGTCCTGCTTAAATGCTTGGGCCCAGGTGATGCTATATTAGCCATGGCTGAAGTACATGAAGGGATTTATGGTACCCATCAATCGGCTCCAAAGATGAAGTGGTTGTTGCGAAGGTCTGGCTTCTATTGGCCTAGCATGATAGCTGACTGTTCAAGTACTACAAAGGATGCCAAGTATGTCAAAAATTCGGTGACTTACAGTTGGTCCCTGTAGCCAAATTACATCCTATCATCAAGCCTTGGCCTTTCAGAGGATGGGGATTGGACTTTATAGGAGAGATTCATCCTTCATCATCAAAGGGGCATCGGTTCGTGTTAGTTGCCACTGACTACTTTACCAAATGGACCGAAGTCGTTGCTCTGAAGAACATGACACACAGGGAGGTAATTGAGTTCATAACCGAACATATTATTCATAGATTCAGCATTCCCCAGACCTTGACTACAGATCAAGGGGCTTCTTTTATGTCAAAGGAGGTATGTGAGTTTGCTCAATTATATAGAATTAAATTGCTCAATTCATCTCCATATTATGGTTAGGCCAATGGACAGGCCGAGTCTAGTAATAGAACATTGATTAACTTGATAAAAAAGAAGATATCTGATAATCCTAAGTATTGGCATAGGATTTTGTCTGAAGCTTTGTGGGCTCACAGAATATCTAAACACCATGCTACTAAAGTTTCTCCATTTGAGCTTGTCTATGGGCAGGAAGCAGTTTTACCCGTGGAGATAAGTTTGAATGCTGTCAGGATCGCCAGGCAAAACGACTTAACTGTCGGTGATTATTATAATTTGATGATGGACAATATTGATGAGGTGACCGATAAAAGAGTGGCAGCCTTAGGAGAAATAGAAAATGACAAGATCATGGTAGCCAAGGCCTACAACAAGAAGGTCAAAGCTAAATCATTTCAGGTAGGCGATCTGGTGTGGAAGACCATCTTGCCTCTAAGAAACAAAGACTGGAAGTTTGCAAAGTGGTCGCCAAGCTGGGAGGGTCCATACAAAGTAACACAAGTAATATCTGGTAACGTCTATTTACTGCAAACATTGAAAGGCAAAGATTTGCTCAAGGCTTTGAATGGGCGTTTCCTCAAACAGTACCATCCTAGTATGTGGCAAGATGCTTAAGAAAACCTATGTGGTCACATTGAGTTAGTTGCTTTTGGTTCGCTCAGCTCCACCAAAAGGCAGGGGGCATATGTTGAGCACCAAATTAAGAAGGCCAGACGATCCGTGCCGCTGGTCCGGACGGTCCGCGCGCGCACCGAACCAGCTAGGGTTCCGAGTTTCTTGCTATAGTTGTTGGCTAGATTCGTGGAATTAGCTCGGGAAATCTGTTTGTAACGGGTCCAGCCCCCTCCTCTATAAATACAGAGGAATACGACCGATTAAGCATCAACAATCGAATCAATAATCAATACAATTCACATTTTATCTTGTACATTTAGGAGTAGTTCTAGTCCAATTCTAGTTTAGCCTCTCAATCCCCAAATTCTCCGTTTCTCCTCGACTCTACGTCGATCGGAGGAGTCTAGGTCGGCCTGCCGAGCTTAGACAACACCTAGGATGTCTTCTCCCAGACAGGGTCCCTCCCGGGAGCGAGATCCAGGCGCCACCGGTGAACACCGCCGACACTGCGCATGCGCGGACCGTCTGGCCCAGGTCGCTGACCGTCCGACACGTCAGGCAGGAAACCCTAGCCCTGCGCCAGGTCGCGGACCGTCCGCGCCTATGCAGGTCGGTTCTCATTGTAGTGTTTGGCGCCCGAAAAAGTGTCAACAGTTCCAAGTCCTCATATGCACTCTTATGGCTTGTTCGTTTTTTCGGAACGGTTTTATTAGAACTGTTCTAGCTAGAATGGTAAATTTATTTATACTAATATTGATTACCTGGAATAATTTCTAGCCTCAATCCAATCTAATTGAACGGGTCTTAGGTGTTTTTTTGTCTGGTTTCCATAAAAATACATAGTTAGCATCTTAATGCTCTGTTTAGAAGCATCCAATTTTTAAGAAACTAGTTTATAAAAATTGAGGTGATTCCAAATATACCAGTTTATGACTTAATTTAAAGAAATTAGATTCTCAGTTTCTTAAAAACCAAGAAACTGGTTTCTTCTAACTAAAAGATAAAAAGTGATTTCTTAAAACTAGATTGCTTTCAAACAGGACCACCGAGAATAATTCTCAGATTCTTAAAAAAACTACTTAGTTTCGGCTAATTTTTTTCTGGCGGTCGAGAACCGTCGAAAATAAGGCTCTTGCCGTCGAAAATAACTAGCCCTAGAGCATCTCCAATTGCTTCCCAGAAGTCTCTCCTAAATTGAAATTTTTTTTAGAAAAAAACACAAAAACATGTCACCAACAGTTCCCTAAAACGCTCCCAACTTTTTCATAGCTCTTAAAACTTACTCATTTGTAGATACAAATGAGAGGTTTTTTGGGCTCTCCAGAAACAATCTGTCGCTTTAAGAGATCTGTTGGAGAAAGAATTAAAATCTACCCTCACTGATTTTTTAGATGCCCTTTAAAACTGATTTTAAGAAGTCATTTTTAGAAGCTCTTGGAGATAATCTTATAAGCTATTTTCGACGCCAAGAGCTTTATTTTCGAAGGTTCTCGGCCGCAAAAAAATGAATCTGGTTACTATAGTGGCCCAAATACACACCAAATTGAAAAACACTTGATTCCACCAGCATCTCGACATTTTCACAGGCCGGCAGTCGGCCGCAATGAAAAACTCCTTTCCATCTCCTCCCTATCCTCCCACTACTCAACGAAAAAGATCGAGCGCTGAAACCAGGCCCGGCTTCGCCCCCGGCGCTGCCCACGCTCAGTCTGACAGGTCGTGCTCGTGCCAGCACAGCAGCATGGTGACGCACCGCCGGAGGATGTAGAGCCGCGTCCGCTGCTGCTTCAGCACCTCGTAACAACGCCGCCGGAGCCCCGCGCAGCCACCGCCGGCGCGCTTGCCCCGCCGCCGATCGAGCCGCGTCGTCGTCGTCTCCTGCGCGCCGCCGCGGTCAGTAGCAGCAGCGTCGGCGGCCGCCGCTGGCACCGAGAGGTGGTGGTACGCTGAGCAGACGGAGGCGGAAGCAGACGCTGCGAGCTCCATGGGAGGAACAGGAGTAGAAGAGCTTGGCAATTGTGGCGCAGCCTGAGAGTGGTGAGTAGAGGAGGAGGAGGAGGAATCGGGACGGGGGTGCCTGTTCCGGAACGGGAAGGGCGTTGCGTTAATATAAACCAGGCACGGCCGATGCCCCGGGCCCACGTGACTGCGACGGCTAGCCAGTTATGGGGAGAGGCCGACATGAGGAGTCTCAACCGGCAATTCTGTCCACCGTGTCGTCTGATCCACCAGAACCAAACAATCATGCATTGAAGTGATTTATTTTGTTTCATTTTAGTCCTTGTTCGATTATTACCAATACATATGGATTATATGAGATTGAAAAAAATTAAAAAAAGTTTAACTTATTATTTAGAATTCAAACTCATCCAATCTCACTCAATCCATATGAATTGAGAGCTAACCGAACAAGAGGTGAGAAAATGTAGAGGAATTTTTCTGAAAACCTTAAGTACTATAGCTCTACGATAGTCTCGTGGAATTTATACTTATTAGTAGTTTCTACCATTCGTCCGTGGACACACACTAGAGAGAGGAAGTTTTGTAGCGGTATTTTTAAGATTATCATGTAGTAAGACAAAATACAATAAAACATTGGTAAGAACAAATATTCTTATTATAGGGTGTTTGGTTTGAGGAATGATCTACTCCATCATTTTCTCAATTCTCAATTTTTCTTGGTTTGTGGAATAGAATGAGTTGATTAATCACCACCTCATTCTTTATAGTTAGTTAGTACGTACTAATATGAAGAATGAAGTCATCCCACCAAATTTGAGAAATGAACTCATGATGCATCACCTTAATTTGGATGAAGTGATTTCTCTAACCAAACATCCTATTAATCGATGCTTTCATTCTAGTGTTTCATAGACATTTAATTATATATATGTCTTACCTAGGGTTAGAAGACCAAACCAATTGAGAGCTCCATGACATAAATTGACCCGATTCTTATCTCTCTTTTTAGAAATGTCGACACATTTTAAAAATGCTTACATGACGTTGTCCACGTATTACACATGAATAGTGCTGAGAATATAGACATGGTTTTTTGGCTAGCACGAGTACGACCCGAAAACAGGAACCTAAAGTACAGTCCAGCACGAAATAATATGGGCCGGGCTAGCACGACCCGAAGATGGGCCTATGTCGGGACTCAAATTCTTTAATTTTCGTCGGGCAAATGAAGCCCAAATTGTTTAATTTCTTTAATTTACTAAGCTACCAACTTTATATTATTGTGATATTTGGAGTTTATGTGGTCAAATGATGCTAGAATTGTTTAATATCTTTAATTTAATAAGCTATGAACTTTATGTGGTTGTAATATTTGGATTTTATGCAGTCAAATATATGGGTCGGGTTTGGGCCGACATGGCCCAATAAAGACACGACATGGTTTATGGGCGGACTGAACCACTGTTTTTACACTTCGAGCTGACACAACACTGTCCAAAACCCGGTTGATACGAAACACGATGATTTTGGGCTAGACCGGCCCAATTCTCAGCACTACACATGAATGAATCGGGATGAAAGTTTTAGTGACACTAAAATAAGCTAACGTGCTTCTTTAGATTCAAAACAAACTTTTAAGTAGTACTTCATCTGTTCCAAAACAGTAGTCATTTTAATTTTTTGTTTTTATGTTTATATTCAGATGAATATATATATATATATATATATATATATATATATATATATATATAAACACATGCAACAAAGTATTGTATGAACCCATTAATTAACTAAAAACGAATTTTAATTTAATTTAGAATGGAGAGAGTAATTAATTAAGTACTAGTTTTGTCTTTACAAAGCTTATCGAGATAATGTAATAAATCATATATATACATTGTGTCGTTCATTTAGTATATGATGATCCATGACGTACGTACGTACGGTCGACTGTAGCGTCCAATGGGTCAGGCGTCCATTCCATTCCAGGTCGTAATTAGGAGTTTCTTGATTAGATTAGTGCAATGATTGGGAGACACCCGTCCGTTCGCCGCACTGATACGGTGCCAGCGGAGACGGCCGGTTAGTGCGCTAATGCATGGTGACGTTCAGCTTAATTGCTCAAGAGTTCAGGTACGTAGAACATGGATCAGTTAGAAAAAGGGCTAGTTTCCTGACTCGGATCTGATGCATTCAGGCCGATTGGTGCTTATACAAAACAAAAAATAATTGCTTACATCATGCCACTAATTTGGGCATGATTAAGACAAGAAATGTAGTATATATTTTCAAAAGGGTGTAACATGGACTCTGTTTTCAAATGCACTGACGGCGTACTTCGGTAGCAACAGGTAACGCAAGAAGAGCAGCACATCATCAGCACATGAACTTGGCTGCAACCGGTCGGCGGCCGGCCGGACTGCGAAGGTTTTATATGAATCCTATTTTTTATATATGGCACGTTCTTAATAGGCTCTGTGTGGTTGGATCAAGCAGTTTGCTTGTTCTGCATGTTTCAAAATTAATTTGTTCGATTGATACTTTAATAGTATTCATGTGGCGCTCGAAACTATTCGCAAAAGATTATATCTATGGCTAAAAATCAAAAATTTAATACTAAACGGCGCTAGCAGAAAAGAGATTAAAGCCCTACGGTGGAGTTTAATTTTTACGCGTGGTTTCAGTAATCAAACGGCAGTGTTATTTCTAGCGGCAGGTTGCCGCTACTAAAAACCGATTTCTATTGATGGTTTTTTTAAAAAAATCGTCACTAGAAATTATTTTTATCCTAATTTTTTTAGTTTTTAAAATGATCTCGTATGAAAAAACTATCAACATAAAAATTATAGATCTCTAAAAGTTATGAAACTTTATAATTAACAACCTTTTTATTTTAAATCATTTTGCCTCTCAAAAATTACATCTAAATTTGTCAAACTTAAAATGCAAATTTTGCAAACGTAACTTGGATGGAAAAAGTACAAAATAAAAGTTGTAAAACTTCAAAAGTTATGAAACTTTGTAGTTGACAACTTTTTCATTTGAATTCGTTTACAGTCTCAAATAGTTAATTTATACTCGGATTGATTTAATAAGTGGGCAACAAAACCACAATAAAAACATGAAGTGTCGGTACCCTGAAACTAGGGTACCCCTTACTACTGTATAAAGACGCAGTACCCACGAGACTATTTTAGATCGTGTGGTAAAAGAGCTGTACGTGGGACCAGGCCATGACTCGCCCGAGCCTCGGGCGACTACTCTGGGCCAGCAACAGCACCTGACCCCACCACATGGGCGGGTTCGGTGCCGCCACGTGTCCGGACCCCATGGAAAAGTGCTAGACCCCTGTATATACGGTCCGGGCCTCCAAGTTTGGTCCAGGACCTCCACGTGTGCGAACCGGACCCCTGGAGTGGGATCCGGACCCCCCTGTATGGGGTCTGGGCTGCCTACAATGGAGTCCCAGGATTTGACATACCCGGGCCTTAATCAGGACCCAAGCGGGGGTCCGGTTCCAACCCGTGTCCAGACCTGATCTGGCGGGATCCGGACCTTATCACATGCACTCCTGCTCCCCGGCCAGGCGGAGACCCGATGCTGCCACGTGGCCTACTACGTGCGGTGTAAGCCAATAGGCGGAGCCTAGCATGAAGCCTCTGGGCTACGCGTGTCTTTGCATTCATTACGGATAAGACGCGCGTCTGTCCATTCCAGTGACAGGCGGCACGCCCAGTCCACGTTGCGTGGGCCGTGCAGTTACTCACACGTTACCATAGCGAGGGCAATGACTCACCATTACTCGTGTGTTTCCAACAAAAGGGTTATTGCCTACCAATGGTGCATGGACTGCAGTCATCATAACTCCCGCTGATTACTCATGCGTTACTAAGACAGAGGGAGCAACACATGTCAGCATTAATTATTCACATAATGTATTTCTTCCATTATGCTCCTGGGCCCGCATGTCGGGGCTCAGCATCCTTGTATGTGCCTCTCTTAAACTATAAAAGGGAAGGCACACGGCGTTACAAGGGACATGCTCACACACCCACTCAATACAACTTACAGACAGTGGAGATAGGGTATTACTCTCCTGCGGCCTGAACCACTATAAACCCTTGAGTGTTCTTGTGTTCATCGTCAATTCACCAAACAGGCAAACGCTTAGGCCCCCTCCTCATCTTAGGATTAGTGCGGGTGCATTCCGCCACTCGGCCAGAGGATTTTCTCTCCGACACGAAGTGATAGGTAGAGCGGTAGAGGAGCTACGTATGAGGGTGAGGTTGCGGTTCGATTCCCACCTGGCGCGTAGCGACGAATTTTGTACGAAAAATGTCGTGACCTGCTATTTTAAAACACATTTTATATTTCTTGGAAAAGATTTTCACTAGCGGTTTTATTAACTCGACCGCCATTGGAAATCGATTTTCACTAAAAGTAGTCTATTTGGCTTGGAATTTAACATTCCACCACTTTTCAAATCTCAGATATAATTCTATTGTAAATTGATGGGGTGGAGCATGGGAAATGAATTTATGTATCATCGGAATATGTTTCTACTCTGTAACTTATAAGGCGCTCTTTCAGATCACTCCTGTATAGTAAAAATGTAGCGCGTAAATATCTCACACATATTGCTAATAATAGTATACAAATATATTTCACATAAAACAATATTAGCTTAATTGATCTTTGCATAAATTACTATTATTAGAATGGAATTGAATTCTAAGGATCTAAACAGGGCGCTAGCAGTTTTCTTAGCCCGACCGCCAGTGGAAATCGATTTCCACTGGTGGTTCTCAGTTACCCACCTACACAAATAATTTTTCCTACTGGCTCCTAGCACCGATCGTTCTGAAAAGTGCCAATACAAATATGTTCACAACCACCTGTATAAAGCTTCTCTGTACTAGTGCATTCAAGTGCATATATAAGCCTGCACTAGCAAGCTAGACGCCAAAATAAAAGTGGCTTCTTAAGAAGTAAAGTTAATCGTTACATGACAATAAGGAAAATAGATCTCTACCCATTTGATTAGTGATTTTGGTGTTTGATGATCAATATAACTAGTTGAACTAATTTGTTTGTTAGTGCTTATGTTTATGGTTCAAAAGATGCAGCGTGGACATGGTGTAAGGCAATAAGAAGAGCAACACTTTAAAGAAAACATTAGAAGACTCATTGAAGACTTATTAACATCATGCAACAGTCTAAAATACAACACAAGAAAAGCCCAAGAAAGGAAACACGAAGAAATGAAGAAATTTACGTTGCACAGAGTGCACTGGACATGTTCAATGTCACACCGGTGGCACATCGGATGTGTAGTACTGACAAAAAACAAGTATTAGGGCTAGCAAGTATAGACACAAATACTAAGGTTTGGAAGTATGAGTATGGCGAAGCCTCTAGTCAGGCTAGAGTTAGTCAAGGAACTTCGAATATAAATGTGTAGATTCTATGAGTGGTAGATGGAGAAATCCACCGTTTAGAGGACTTGTATTGGTGTGCTCATTAGAGATATTAACTACTTCAATGGCGTACAAATCATGTGCCTAGATTTTAAGGATATCTATCACATATACCAATGAGATGTTCCAAATCTTTGTCTCATCGATTGTTGGGTTTTGTAAGTGTTCTACATATTTCTTGTTGACATTTCATTTCACCCTAATTCCATGACAGATATTGCAACAACACTATTTTTGTTGCATTAGGTGTTAGTTATTGCAACAACACTATTTTTGTTGCAAAGGGCCGTCGCGGGCGCCTGGATGCGTCCCGCTACCTTCACTTATTATGGCATTTGGACAAATCTTGTCGATGGGGGCTTCGAACGGCGAAAACGAAGCAGCATCGACAGACCCTTCCCTTGCCTCGGAGAGTTCCGCTCGCGGGTGTCTTTCGGAGGGGCTACGGGCCTCGGGGAACACGCCCTGGAGTTGCTCTTCATTTAGGCCTTGTTCAGTTATTCCTATTATACATGGATTGGATGGGATTGAAAAAATTTAGAAGAACTTTGACTTGCTTAGGATTTAAACCCACCCAATCTCACTCAATCCACATGGATTGAGAGCTAAACGAACAAGCCCAGTGGGAGGGAGAAGAAATCTCCACAGGAGAGGAGGAAGAGTGAACCGGCGAACGTGATAGCATGTCTGTGGGAACCGTAGAAGATAGTCTAAGAGTTCTTATAGTGCAAAATTAGTCTTGCGTCAAAATTCTAAGTAATAACTATATTCATAGTAATAGTTACAATTATATTTATAGAAAATTTCTAAATGGAAAGACCAATACAATATTATTGTTAGTATATAATGCTTTATATATATATATATAATTCCATCAAATATAAGGATTTAATAGATATATATATTTATAAGGAAGGTATATTGGATGCCCTGGCCTTCCAAATGTTAGAAGCCCTGGCCGACCACCCCCGACCTGGCTGGACCGCACTAGCGCGCCCCCTACACCCCACGCCAGGCTGTCAGGTGCGTCCCACACCCATGCACAGGTCAACCTCTCCCATGTGCGTCAGTCAAACTTTCGATCCATCAACCAACCTCTCGCGTGGGACGCAAGCCATAAAGTGTGGTTCTAGCGTAAATAGTCCACAAAAATAGCGTAAATAGTTCACAGAGATAGTATAAAACCCCGCCCAGTGTGGCAGAACCACATAGATTATTCCAACTTAAGTGCCCGAGTCACGCCCTGAAGGCAGTAACACACTTAAATCGGAATAACCCGTCAGTCCCTCGAATCTAGTCCGATAAAGCCACTTACCAAGGATCGAGTACCATTAGCTCACTCGATGGTGAGACTTAGAGAGAATGCAATAAACATGAAACCACAAGTTGAAGTACTTAAGTTATTACATAAAACGGAGTTTGATAAAAGATAACAATGTTCTTAATATTGCAGCGGATGATGAATAACATCGATAACGAGGAATAGGGCAAGGCTTGGCCCACTACTCCTCCTGGTCCTCTCCTGCCGAGGCGGCATCCCACTCGACCATCCAACCCGGTGGCAGGCCAAGTCACACCATCAACCATGTCTTAAAGTGAACCTGTAAAAAATGATGCCACAAGCAAGGCTGAGTATACTAATACTCAGCTAGACTTACCCGGTGTGAGGAGTCTACTCCTCTACCTCTAGACCATGAAGTTGTTTGGCTATGAGGGTTTGGTTTGCCAAAAGCACTAGCTGAGTCTAAAACAAGTTTTAGCTTTTCAAGTTCTATCATACTTTTTCACACTAGGTTTGCTCCTTTCTAAGCATACACGGTAACAATCATTTAGTGCAATCAACATATTATCTCAAGAAACCCCATTTCACTTCTTACTCGATGCAGTACAATGGGTCAAGCTGTCTCATTAGCTGTGAGAAGCAGACGATTCGAATCGAGTTTTAACCTTGCAAGGTAAACCTAAACACACGACATGTAGGGGCACTCCGTCTCCACACACATCAGTCGTCCCCATCGATTCCCCGCCAACAGATCAGGGCTCACGGCCTTGGCATACAATGCTCCATTAACCCCGGCTGCCGTCATGCAATGGCCGCACTTGTACCCACCATAGCTAGCATGGGAGACTCCGTCTCAAGTCCAATGAGGGGGAAAGTCTGCGGCCAGGTTCAATCAGGTACTAGGCTTATCGGTTACCATATTTCTTGACATGTGTTTAGTACGTTCAAACACTTGAGTCAGGTAGCCACACATTAATCCTTAAGTCCATTCCTGTCTCATAGACAAGGCATCCTCCTAGGATCCATGCCCATAGACCATTATAGATCCCGTTATCAAGATGATTATAATTAATTCCTGACCTCGCGCGAGTGCTTGAAAAACCACTCAACTTCTACCGAGATCCTCAATTAGCATAGCAGCTACTCGACCTAGCATACTAGTATTCATCTCAAAGGAATCATGAATTCATGCAACTAGGGTTTCAAGCAATTCCTACACTTAAGTGCACAATACAAGCATACAAACATTTAGTGCAGTAAAATAGTATATATAACGGTTATGCATAAAACCGGGGCTTGCTTTCAAATGCATGTGTGGTGGAAGGTTCTTCGGCGACGGACTCGGGAGCTAGTTCCCGGGCTTCTTCTTGCTGTGCTTCTTACTCTTGGATCAATACATATTCTCTGTCCACGAGATTGCAATCTAATGAATGCAAATGCATGAGCATGTATGCAACATATATATCCCTTGTGCATGCTAGGAATTAAAAGCTACTTTCATCCTTTGTTTTAAAAGGCTTTTATGGGGGTTGGTTGAACTATGTTCCTGTGCTAGAAGTTTCCAAAAATTCTACAAAAATTCCAGTGGCTTCTTACTGACTTAATTAAGCTTTCCTAAAAGTTTGGGAGGTAGAGCAGAAGGGGGCTACCTTGTACAAAAATGACAAGGTTTAGGGCAGAAAGGGCACTTTGAACTACAACCCATGTGTATAAGTGACTTCTGCTCTAAAGCTTATTTTTGCTGATATTTAAGGGTAATATTATGCTTCTGTGCTAATTTGTAAACAAAGAAACCTAATGGTCATTTAATGGTGATTTTCCAAAGTTTGGGGGCTTAGTGGGTGCTTATACTAACCTTCCCTTTGAAAAATGTCAAACCACAGTGTCAGGTAACATAATCAGGGGTACCCCCGATAGTCCTGAAACATGGCTGGAAGAACATCTTTAAAAAGACCGGTAAGCGCAGATCAGAGTTAAAAGCCTTGTCTACCAAGGGACGTGATCCTGTCTCGCCCGAGCCCAGCCTCGGGCAGCAGCAGTGGCCCCGTGCAAATTCACGGCTCGCCCGAGGGTCCCCCAGGCGGTGGGCGCACTACCGACTCGCCCGAGGTAAAGCTCGGGTAAACTTTGTCGTATAGCGGCCTCAGCCAAACCACCTTGCCGCCGACCGTATCACGTGCGCATTTAATGTGAGGATCGCCTGACACCTTATCCTGACACGCGCGCCTCAGTTGGCGAGGTCGAAGTGACCGCAGTCACTTCACCCTTTTACTGATCGTTCTGACGGGATGACAACACTATTCACCCCATTCCCATCACTGTGCCAACCACCAAGGTAAGACTAACAACAGTAATTCACCGCCTCTCCCGAGTTTAGCCTCGGGCGCCACAGGGAGCTCCGCCTCGCCTGACCCCAGCCTCAGCCTCGTGAGGGGTCATCACCACGTCCGACCTAGGCCTCGGCCTCAGCTCCGGCCTTGGGAGGAGGTCTCCGCCTCACCCAACGCAGGCCTCAGCCTCAGCCACAGCCTCGAGAGGAGGTCTCCGCCTCGCCCGACCTAGGCCTCGGCCTCAGCCTCGGTCTCGGGAAGAGACACCGCCTCGCCCGAGCTCAGCCGCGGCCCCGGGAGAGGTCACCGCCTCGCTCGAGACGGCCTCGGACCGACTGCGTGAGCGGGGAAAGCGACATTATCCTACACCTAGCTAGCCACCTCAGGCTACGAAGGAACAGGACTGGTGTCACATCAAATTACTCCGGTCACAGGTAATGATGATCCCCAGCATGCGCTCTTGACGTCGACTATCCTCAAGCTCTCTACGAAATCAAAGGAATGTCAGCAGGACCTAGGGCCGCACCGCCAGCCATGATTCTATAGGGCTCGAGCACTTCTCCACCGGCCACGTTAGCACATAGCTACACCCCCATATGTACAGCTGGGTCACCTCCTTGTATCTATAAAAGGATATGCCTAGGGCCTTCCCACGGGGACGCTTAAAAGACGGACTGAGACGGCTCACAAAAACAAAAAACTTCTCTTCGCAACACTAGACCTCTCAAGAAACCAGGGACCCGTTCCCTCTCTCACGAAGCTTGTAACCCCTACTACAAGCACCCCGGTGCAAGATAATATAAGCCTCATCCTCCCTCTTGTGTTTCATCTTGCATCAACCCATCTGGGCAGGGACACGCGACATAAAATTCACTAGTCAGTTCGGTTGAGGGTCCCTTGGGTCTGAAACACCGACAGTTGGCGCGCCAGGTAGGGGCTCGCTGCGTGTTAACAATACTTTCCCATGAAGTTCCAGATGGACAATCTTCAGCAGCCTCTTCAGCCTAGGACGGTGCTTCGCTTTGGGAGTCTCGAGTTCATGTCCCTCGACGACAGCTACGACATGATACTCCTCCCACCACAGCATGACGGCAGCAACGGTCGTCGGCTCACCCGACGGAGGCGAACCCGACGACGACATCTCCACGGGGTGGAAGAAGAACACTCGGGTCTACCCCGCCACCCTCCTCGCCGAAGGAGAGGGAGACGGGGCAACCATGGCCAGGCAGGAGGCAGCACCTCGTCGGCTGTCGGACCAGAGCGAGTTGACAGCGCCGGCACCCCTGCGGGGGACATGTCGGGCGTTATCCTCGCACCTGGGACAACGACGGGTGTCGCTTCCCAACAACGTTCCAACCCCAGGCGGACAGATGACGCCAGCACCCTTGTGAGGGACTTGTTGGGCATTAGTCTCGCGCCTGAGACAGCGACACGTTTCATCTCCACTGTAACTTCACCACCATCCACCAACCAGGAGGTACCATCAGTTTTCCATCCTGTTCCTTTTAGGTTCAGCTTCGATCCGCCAGGCGACCCCACTTCGGCGAGCGCTTTCGCAAGGACATATCCTGACCTTCCGGGGTACCATATGTGGTCAACTTTGGACCTACTGACGGTCGCCTCGACCTCCGAACCCGCGGGTCCCAAGGAAGAGGACGACCCCGACTTTTGTTGGGATTTCTCCGAACTCCGTGATCCTAGGGCCATGCGAGACTTCATGTCCGCATGTGACTACTACCTCTCCGACAACTTTGACGACGGCCATAGCCTTGACGATGAGGGTTACAACCCAACTCGCGAGTGCTTCCACATCGATCAGGAAGGGCACGACGGAGACAACCACCTCGGCATGCCAAGAAACTACGCTCCCCTGCATCCTACCCACGGACTTAGAATACGGTTCCCCGAGGGCAAAGGCATACGACGACCAAAACAACCAAACCAGCCGAGAGGATTCATTAGACCAGCTGGAAGAAGCTCGGGACGTAGCCTTACTGCACTCAGCGCGGTATCAGCAGTCTCTGCGACGCTACCACGCCCGAAGGATTCGGCCCCGAGGCTTCCAAGTTGGAGACTTGGTGCTTCAGCTATGACAAGACCCCCGAGGATGCCACAAGCTTACTCCTCCCTGGGAAGGGCCATTCATCATCGCCAAAGTGTTGAAGCCCGGGACATACAAGTTGGCCAACGATCAAGGCGAGGTCTACAGCAACGCTTGGAACATCGAACAACTACGTCGCTTTTACCCTTAAATGTTCCAAGCCATTCTTGTATCTCGGTTCCTTTACATATATAAATAAAGGTCTAACTGTCAAGGGAGGATCGGCCTTGCCTCAGCAAAAAACGACCCTCCCTTGGGGGCTAGAAGGGGGAACCCCCTCTGCGTTAAAATTTTCCTCGGAAAAGGTTTCTACCAAAACGACTTTCGTGCCTTTCGACTATATCGATAACAGAATCCTAAAACGAACGAGAGAGACCTCGAACGGCAAGGCCGGTCGAGCCGAGGGACTCCCACGCCACCGGGATACGGACACCTCACTCACCACCCTCCGCAAAGGGTAACTCACGCTCGGATAAGTGATTCTGCTATCGAACAATTCCTAATGCTCGAAACGAGAGGAAAGAAACGCAAGGGCACTCGTGACTTTGGATCTGCTGCACGCGAAAACACTGAATGAACAAGGGACAACCCTAAAACAATAAGGCCGGCTGAGCCGTGGGAACTCCTACGCCTCCGGGATACGGATACCCCACTCACCACCTTTTCGTCTAGGGGATGCCTCGGGTTCTAACGGTGATGCCACGAAAAAAGCAAGCCTAAAACATGACTCCAACACAGCTTTATACTCAGACATCCAAATGTTCGAGACTCGGCGGCCGTAGAAAACATACACCTACTTAAAATAACCGTTCCACACAGGCTCAGGTGTTGGCAGGGGGAGGAGCAGCACCCTCGGCATCACTTCCACCCACGACAGAAGAAGCAGCCTCGGACGGCGACACGAGCAGAAGGATCTCCACCTCAAAAAAGGAAGTCAGCGCTGTGCCTGGACCCTCGGCAACCGCATTAAGCCTTTCGGCCTCGGCCAGGGCGGCATCCTCGTCATCAGGTAGGCAGTAGCCCTCGCTAACCCGCTCCAAATCCACGTCGTAGTGGGAAGCGAGGACGGCGAAAGCCCGCCTAACACCATGATGCAGCGCCTCGCGGAGTCTGCTGCGCACATGGCCGCCCAAGGCCCACAGGCGACTCTGGGGGGAGCTGCCTGAGGGGACGTCGTCAAGGCCAAAGGTCCGGCAAAAGGCCGAGATGGCCTCGGACATGGCCTCCTTCTGCTCGGCCACCTGAGCAAGCGCCTTGCAGTTCTTAGCGGACTCGTTAAAGGCCATTTCGAGCCCTGAAGACAACCAGACAATATTCGGATATAAGGAGAAGAGTTCAGCTAAAACAAAATCACAAAGCAAGCAAAACATACCTTTGGCCCGGGCACTCTGCTGTGAAGCCATAGCTTGGGCGGACCAGGCTGACCTGACGGCTACGGCCAGACCCTTCGAAAGGATCCTGGCCCGAGCAGTCGCCTCAGCTAGCCGCTCCATGACCTCAGCCAGCTGTCCCTTAAGGGTCTCAGCCTGACTCGCGGCCTCGGCAGCTTGGCCCCGGAGTTGGTCCCGCTCGCTGGTGACCTGGCCAAGCTCCAGTTGTCGCTGCTGCATCTCCTCGGCCTAGGAAGCCACCTACTCCCGAGCCGACAAAGCCTCCATCCGCACCGACGCCGCCTCTGCCCGTGCCATCGCTGCCTCCGACTTCAGCTCCTCATAGAGCAGCCGAAGGTCCACCGCCTCGGTGCTCTGTTGGGAGACGCGCTCGTTGGCCTCGGCAAGCACGACCCCCTGCTGCCGTAGCGATTCCCAAACGCTGCTCTCACAGCGGAGAAACAGTGACTTGGCAGTGCTCATGTCCGCTAGCTCCTGAAGAGAAAAATAGAATATCATAAAGAATGCTCTGACCACACGAGGTATGCATCTATATCCTTACCTGGAAGACCCTGGGAACGTCTTTAGAAAGGATTTTCGTGGCCATCCGAAGCGACGTCATCGCCGCCTCGCTATACTCACGGAAAGAACTCCACAACTTTTCCTCCAACTCATCATTAAGGGCAAGGAGAGGCTCTAAGGTGTCGCGGCCCCAGAACACGAGCGGCTGCCCTCCCCACTCATTGGGATTGAGCTGCGTGGGGATAAGGCCGCTGCTGCCCACGACGGGCCATAGATCTGCGTGCCCCGCGACCGAGGCATTGGGTCCCTCTGCAACCGATGCATCGAGCCGCTCCTCGGTCAAGACGACAAGCCTCCGCTCATCAACTTCGGCAATGACGGCCGCCCCCTCCTCATAGTCAAAAACAGGGGTGTCGGGAACGACCAGGACCGAAGGAGCCGGGGGCAGAGGCGCCTCGGCCATCTCAACATCAGCGGCGATGGGCGGCTCCATGGGCACACTAGCGGCGGCCCCGGCAGGAATCGACGTCGGCGCCGGTGACGAGGTAGGCGGGCTCGAGGCCATGGCCGCGTCAACCACCTCCCCTGGCACAATGGCCGCTCCAACAGGGGGGTTGACCTGGTAGGCTTGCCCCATGGCAGCCCGTGCCTCCTGGGCTCCCCACCAGAGGGCACCTTGCACGGAGGCCGACCAACCGGCATGGCGCGCCGTAGCTCCAGATGAAGAGGCTGGCCCCGTCTTAAGGGCCTTCGTGAGGGCCAGACCGGCCGAGCCCTGCCTCCGCTTGCTGAAAGGAAGAAAAGGCAAAATCAAGATACACAGAAAAATGACTGAATCAAAGGCGCCCTCAGATACTTACCCGCTCCGGGGCAAGACCAATCGTGCCTGCGGGGAGATCTCTTGGACCCCGGTCTCCACAGACGCTGCCAAGGGTTGGCCAGCGGCCGGCTTCGACGTCGCCTCTGCCTCGGACGCCCGAGGCGCTGGGGGGCGGCCTGCCCGGGCGATGTCACAACAGCCGAGGGAACAACTTCCCGCACGGCTGGCACGAGCACTTGCTCTTGGGGGACCTGCGGTTTGGCCTGACCCCCTGGAGTCACCCCAATTATCTCGGCCAAGGGGTCAAGTACCCCCTCGGCCCGCCTCCGCTCCTCAGACCGAGACCAGCGTCTCAGCCCCAAACACTGGTGGCGCCAACCCACCTGGAGGCTGGCTTGGCGACCCCTGGCCCAGCCTTGGATCTGGACTGAGGCCAAGTCGGGCCGCCATATCATCGTCTTCGTCATCATCATCATCATCATCATCATCATCATCATCATCATCATCATCATCATCATCATTGTCGTCGTCAGGCGTGTCCGGTGACGGCTCCAACGGGAGCCCATCCCTTGCTTGCCATCGACGACGCTTCTCCAAGGCGTCCTGAGCCCGCATCCTCTCGCGAGCTTGGGCCTTTTCCGTGTCTTTTTTCTGCTTATCCTTCTCCGCAACGAGCCTACGCGCAGTTCGGCCCGCCGCGTCCTCCAGGACCGGTGGCCGGGAGGTTTTAAAGTTCCTCAGCCCCTAGGGACGAACAAAATTCCTAAGGGTAAGGACTAAAGACGTAAGAAACACGGCGCAAAACAAAAGAAGGGTCGGACACTTACCAGGGACACATACCCATGGTCGGGACGCATCGGGGGCTGGTTAAGGGCGCCAGCGTCCAGCCTCCCTACCGTGCCCGCTACCCGTCTAAGGAGGTCGTCGGCAGAGAGGGGGGTCAGGGACATCCGTGAACCCTCCAGATCAACCCCTGGCTTCATCTCCAAAAGCCGCAACCGCCGCTTTGCCAATGGGAGCACCCTCTAGCGGTGGATAGCGGCGACGACCCCCGCGGCAGTAAGGCCTTCGGCTTGGAGCTTCTGCAGGACATGGAGAATGGGCTGGAGCTTCTCCTGGTTCTTGCATGTGGCCCCCCAGCGCCAGTTATTGCCAGCGGCGGTCACCACTCGTTGAGAAAATGGCGGTAGCACCCCGTCGTCATTCCAGAGATAGAACCACCGGTTCTGCCACCCCTTGTTCGAAGACACAAGGGAGGCCGAGATGTACTGCTGTGCGCGCCCTGACGTCAGCTAAAGGGTGCAGCCACCAGCCCGCACCGCCATACGGACCTTCTTCACGTCCGTCGACGAGGCGAAGAACTCCGCGCAGTCCCAGTGGGGGTCAATCCCCAAAAACACCTCGCAAACTGCCACGAAAATGGCCGCCTGCGCGATGGAGTCGGGGTTGAAGTTATGCAGCTCCACCCCGTAGTAGTGCGGGAGCGCCCGCATGAAGCGACTCACCGGCATCCCAAACCCTCGCTCATGGAAGGGGGTGAAGCTGACCACGTACCACTGCGGTTGAGTCGGGTCGGCCTCACTCCCAGGGGCCAACCACTCAGGCTGCGGCCCGCCGGAGAGAGGACGGAGCAAACCCTCGGCAACGAGGGCCTGCAGATCCTCCACAGTGATGATGGAGAAGGGCCATGGGTCGCGCGGCGGAATGATGGTCGGCTTGTCAGCCATGACCGAGCGGAAGCGGTGGAAGCGGAGGGGAAGAGGTGCGCGGTTTTCTCTTCTCTCTGTCTACTCTCTCAGGATGCGAAAGCAGAGGTAGAAGGCAAGAGCAGAAGCACGAATGGCAGGGTACAGAACCAATGCCGGTTCCCCTCCCAGTATATAAAGGCCCAGACAGAATCCGCCCAAAACTTTGCCCGAGCCCCTCGAGAATTTTAAATTCGAAATCAAAGCGGTTTTTTTCGTTCCTCGAATGACTCGCGCACACGCAACGGATACCCCGCGAGTCGCCCGTCCCATCGCATTAACTCTCTAGCAGGGCACACGACACCTCTAGCAGGCGAGCGGGCGTCGTTTCGCCTCCGTCATCACGACCGCCTCAAAAAAGGTACGCCACACTATCTTAGCTTATATCCTTTTTTCCTTTCCCCTCCCTCTCTCTCTGGGATCGGGAAAGGGGGTTTTTCGAAAGAATCCTTCTCAGCAAAGGAAACGGGCCCCAAGCCCTCCTACTGATCAGGGGTTCGAAGGTTGCACCCTGCGGGGTTCGGCAACCGCCCCAGAGCCCTCGGGCTCCGAGCCCTTTACTTATCAGGGGCTCGAAGGCTGGCCCCTCGGAGGGATTCGACAGCCGCCCCAGAGCATGCAGAGTGAGGGATAACCCTGGGTACGTCCGTTACATGGCCAAGGCTCGAGCTACGCTCCCGAGGTACCCTAGGACATTTCCGAGGCCAGCAGGAACGATTTTGTAATGGAATCCCACCGGAGGGAGGCACCGAGCCCTCGGACCCTATCAAATGGGTCCGGGTCCAGCGAATCACCTGTAGGTACTTTTGGAGCGCGCCTCTGGGCCACTAGCCGACCCTTATCGAACGGGGCTCGGGCGTCCACTCGGATTACCCGTTAGCAACTCACTAGAAACACCATGTTCGGTGCCCACCGAGGGTAACACGGCGTGTTCCCCCCTTCCTCCTTGCGGAAAGGCGATGAAGGGGTGTACTATAAAAAGCCGAGACGGTCCTTGATCGTCCTCTCGCTCCGTACAGAGGCTCGGGGGCTGCTCCCACACCAAGCTGCGGCTAAATTGTTGAGAGCTGAGAGCACTTAGAGGGGGCGTGAATAGGTGATCCTGTAAAACTTGAAACTTAAAGCCACAAACTTGAATAATTGTTAAAGCAATAAGGCCAAGTGGCTAGAGAGGAGTTCTTGCTAAACACGATAACCACAAAGAAATCAACACAGAGAGGCACAGTGGTTTATCCCGTGGTTCGGCCAAGTCCAACACTTGCCTACTCCACGTTGTGGCGTCCCAACGGACGAGGGTTGCACTCAACCCCTTTCAAGCGGTCCAAAGACCCACTTGAATACCACGGTGTTTCTCTTTGTTTCACTATATCCCGCTTGTGAGGAATCTCCACAACTTGGAGCCTCTCGCCCTTACAATTTGATTATCACAAAGAAGCACGGAAGTAAGGGTGGGAAAAGCAACACACACAAGACACGAAATCAGAGCACAAACACGCACACAAGTCACAACTTGAGCTCTCAACACAACTTGAAGAGTTCTCTACTCAAATGGAGCTCTAGTTGCTATCACAAAGAATCAAAAGCGCGGAACTAGAGTCTTGGTGCTTAGGGATGCTCAAAGAATGCTTGGTGTACTCCTCCATGCGCCTAGGGGTCCCTTTTATAGCCCCAAGGCAGCTAGGAGCCGTTGGAAGCAATCCAGGAAGGCAAATCTTGCCTTCTGTCGGGTGGCGCACCGGACAGTCCGGTGCACCACCGGACACTCACTGTTCACAATCTAGTGCAGATTGCTTTCCTAATTTGGCGCAGCCGACCGTTGAAGATTTGGAGCCGTTGGCGCACCGGACACTGTCCGGTGCACACCGGACAGTCTAGTGCCCCCATCCGACCTTTGGCCCAGCCACGCGACACGCGAGGATTGCGCGGCCGACCATTGGCGCGCCCGACCGTTGGCTCACCGGACAGTCCGGTGTCTCACCGAACAGTCCGGTGAATTTTAGCCGTACGCTTGTTGACTTCTTCCCGAGAGCGGCGACTTCGCCGCAGATGACTCACCGGACAGTCCGGTGCACCACCGGACAGTCCGGTGATTTATAGCCATACGCCGCCGTCGAGACCCGTGAGCAGGCTGTTCACCAGGACTGGTCCTGGCGCACCGGACACTGTCCGGTGCACCACCGGACAGTCCGGTGCACCCAGACCGAGCAGCCTTTTGGCTGAACATAGCCAACTTTTCTCCAAAGCGATTTCTTCTGTTTCTAGCACTTAGACACAATACATTAGTCTTCAAAACAATGTACTAAGTTTAGAAACATACCTTTAATCTTGATTTGCACTTCTTGAGTCTTTGGCACAAATATTACTCAAAGCATTTGTGTGGAGCACTAAATCACCAAAATCTTATAGAAATGGCCCAAGGGCACATTTCCCTTTCAATCTCCCCCTTTTTGGTGATTTATGCCAACACAACAAAAAGCAACTAAAGAAGTGCAACATCAATGCAAATGTGAACAAAAATTTGTATTTGATTCAAATTTGACATATTTGGATCATTCTTTGCCACCACTTGGTTTGTTTTTGCAAATCAAACTCAATTTCCTATCTCTAAGTCGAAATCACTTGTTGAGGCATAGAGAGAGGTATTCCAAGAGAAATTGATCAATGATTCAAAAACTCCCCCTTTTTCCCATAATCAACCATTTTCCCCACAAGAGACCAAATTTTGACAATAAGAGACAATAAGAGTATTTTGACAAAACAAAATCTCTAACTCTACTATTTTCAAAATCCTCAAGTGGTACCTGATCCATTTCTTACTTTGGCCTTAATTTCTCCCCCTTTGGCATTAAGCACCAAAACGGGATCATTATTGGCCCTTTAACCTCATTGCCTTACCAAAATCTTCAATTAAGAGTAAAAAGGCAATAAGAACACGGAGATGAACTTGGAGTAAGTTACCCTCTCTTTGGAGTGCAGTGGAAGTATTGCATGGTCCAAGTTCACCTTTTCCCTTTCAATCCTCCTTTGAGACTAATTTAAGAAAACTCAAGCACACGGTTAGTCTCAAAGGGTCAAGTTGTGGCATTTCTCCCCCTAAGTATGTGCATCATTCACACATGGACTTGTGAGGTCCAGGGATCCCTTGCACAACTTGAGCACCGTAAATAAGCAATAAAATGCATAAAGGAACATGATCGAAGGCGTAAAACACATGTATGCTCTATTTCAATCCAAGTTACGCGAATCTAAGACATTTAGCTCACTACGCAGCCTGCAAAAGGTCTTCTCATCTAGAGGCTTGGTAAAGATATCGGCTAGCTGGTTCTCGGTGCTAACATAAAACACTTCGATATCTCCCTTTTGCTGGTGGTCTCTCAAAAAGTGATGCCGGATGTCTATGTGCTTTGTGCGGCTGTGTTCAACAGGATTGTCCGCCATGTGGATTGCACTCTCATTGTCACATAGGAGTGGGACTTTGCTCAGATTGTAGCCAAAGTCTCGGAGGGTTTGCCTCATCCAAAGTAGTTGCGCGCAACACTGTCCTGCGGCAACATACTCGGCCTCAGCGGTGGATAGGGCAACGGAGGTTTGTTTCTTAGAACTCCACGACACCAGGGACCTTCCTAGGAATTGGCACATCCCTGATGTACTCTTCCTATCTACCTTACATCCAACATAATCGAAGTTTGAATATCCAATTAGGTCAAAGGTAGACCCCTTTGGATACCAGATCCTGAAGCAAGGCGTAGCAACTAAATATCTAAGAATTCGCTTAACGGCCACAAGGTGACACTCCATTGGGTCGGATTGAAATCTAGCACACATGCATACGCTAAGCATAATATCCGGTCTACTAGCACATAAATAAAGTAAAGACCCTATCATAGACCGGTATGCCTTTTGATCAACGGACTTACCTCCTTTGTTGAGGTCGACATGTCCGTCGGTTCCCATTGGAGTCTTTGCGGGCTTGGTGTCCTTCATCCCAAACCGCTTGAGCAAGTCTTGCGTGTACTTCGTTTGAGAGATGAAGGTGCCATCCTTGAGTTGCTTCACTTGGAACCCAAGGAAGTAGTTCAACTCGCCCATCATCGACATCTCGAATTTTTGAGTCATCACCCTGCTAAACTCTTCAAAAGACTTTTGGTTAGTAGAACCAAATATTATGTCATCGACATAAATTTGGCACACAAATAGATCACCGTCATAAGTCTTAGTGAAAAGAGTTGGATCGGCTTTCCCAACCTTGAAAGCATTAGCAATTAAAAAGTTTCTAAGGCATTCATACCATGTTCTTGGGGCTTGCTTAAGTCCATAGAGCGCCTTAGAGAGCTTACACACATGGTCAGGGTACCGTTCATCCTCAAAGCCAGGGGTTGCTCCACGTACACCTCCTCCTTGATTGGCCCGTTGAGGAAGGCACTCTTCACGTCCATTTGGAACAACCTAAAAGAATGGTGAGCGGCATAGGCTAACAAAATACGAATCGACTCTAGCCTAGCCACAGGAGCAAAAGTCTCCTCAAAGTTCAAACCTGCGACTTGGGCATAACCTTTTGCCACAAGTCGAGCCTTGTTCCTTGTCACCACCCCATGCTCGTCCTGTTTGTTGCGGAACACCCACTTGGTTCCCACAACATTTTGCTTGGGACACGACACCAGTGTCCAAACTTCATTTCGCTTGAAGTTGTTGAGCTCTTCCTGCATGGCCAACACCCAGTCCGGATCTAGCAAGGCCTCTTCTACCCTGAAAGGCTCAATAGAAGAGACAAAAGAGTAATGCTCACAAAAATTAGCTAATCTAGAGCGAGTGGTTACTCCCTTGCTAATGTCACCCAAAATCTAGTCGACGGGATGATTCCTTTGAATCATCGCTCGAACTTGAGTTGGAGGGGCCTGTGGTGCTTCTTCCTCTTCAACTTGGACATCTTGTGCTCCCCCTTGATCACACGCCTCTCCTTGAGGGACCTGTTCGTCATCTTGAGTTGGGGGGTGCATGGTCGTTGAGGAAGAAGGTTGATCTTGCTCCTTGTGTTCCTGTGGTCGCACGTCTCTAATCACCATGGTACGAATCGCGTCCGTTGGAACATCATCCTCATCTACATCATCAAGATCAACTTGCTCTCTTGGAGAGCCATTAGTCTCATCAAATACAACGTCGCTAGAGACTTCAACCAAACCCAATGATTTGTTGAAGACTCTATACGCCTTTGTATTTGAGTCATAACCTAACAAAAACCCTTCTACAACTTTGGGAGCAAATTTGGAATTTCTACCTTTCTTCACCAGAATGTAGCATTTACTCCCAAAAACTCGAAAATACGAAACGTTGGGTTTGTTACCGGTTAGTAGCTCGTATGACGTCTTCTTGAGGAGGCGATGAAGGTAGACCCGGTTTATGGCGTGGCAAGCCATGTTCACATCTTTCGACCAAAACCGCTCGGGCGTCTTGAATTCTCCAAGCATCATCATCGCCATGTCTATTAGCGTCCTGTTCTTCCTCTCTACCACACCGTTTTGTTGTGGTGTGTAGGGAGCGGAGAACTCGTGCTTGATTTCTTCCTCCTCAAGAAACTCCTCCACTTGCAGGTTCTTGAACTCGGACCCTTGTCGCTCCTTATCTTCTTCACCTTGAGCTCAAATTCATTTTGAGCTCTCCTTAGGAAGCGCTTGAGGGTCCCTTGGGTTTTAGATTTATCCTGCAAAAAGAATACCCAAGTGAAGCGGGAAAAATCATCAACAATAACAAGACCATACTTACTTCCCCCGATGCTAAGGTAGGCGACGGGTCCGAAGAGGTCCATATGCAATAGCTCCAGAGGTCTTGATGTAGTCATCACATTCTTGATGTGATGAGCACTTCCCACTTGTTTTCCTGCTTGACAAGCTGCACAAGGTCTATCTTTTTCGAAAGTTACATTTGTTAGACCTAACACATGTTCTCCCTTTAGAAGTTTGTGAAGGTTCTTCATCCCCACATGTGCTAGACGGCGATGCCATAGCCAACCCATGCTAGTCTTAGCGATTAAGCATGCATCTAGATCGGCCTCCTCCTTCGAAAAATTAACTAAATTGAGTTTGCCATCTAGTACACCCTTAAAAGCTAATGAACCATCACTACTTCTAAAGACAGACACATCTACGTTTGTAAATAAGCAGTTGTAACCCATATTACATAATTGACTAACGGATAACAAATTATATCTGAGCGATTCTACTAAAAACACATTAGAAATGGAATGCTCGGAAGAAATAGCTATTTTTCCTAGTCCTTTAACCTTGCCTTGATTCCCGTCACCGAATATGATTGAGTCTTGAGAATCTTTGTTCTTGACGTAGGAGGTGAACATCTTCTTCTCCCCCGTCATGTGGTTTGTGCATCCGCTGTCGATAATCCAGCTTGAGCCCCCGGATGCATAAACCTGCAAGGCAAATTAGGCTTGGGTTTTAGGTACCCAACTCTTGTTGGGTCCTACGAGGTTAGTAACAATAGCCTTAAGGACCCAAATGCAAGTCTTGTCTCCCTTGCATTTGGCTCCCACCTTTTTAGCAATCACCTTTTTATTTTTACATGAAAGAATAAACTCAGCATTGCAAGCATGAAAGATAGTGGTAGATCCATTAAACACTTTCCTAGGAGCATGAGACACAAAATTCCTCCTAGATCTACCATTAAAGTTTGAACTTGAAGCAATCATGGCATGAGAGTCAAAGGCATTATAACTCCTATCATAATGAACATTTCTAGAATATTTCCTATCATGATACAAGAAAGCATGATTTTTATGAACACTATTAGCCATAGGGGCCTTCCCTTTCTCCTTGGCGGAGATGGGAGCCTTATGACTTGTTAAGTTCTTAGCTTCCCTTCGAAAGCCAAGCCCATCCTTAATAGAGGGGTGTCTACCACTAGTGTAGGCATCCCTTGCAAATTTTAGTTTATCAAAATCATTTTTGCTAGTCTTAAGTTGGGCATTAAGACTAGCTACTTCATCATTTAATTTAGAAATGGAAATTAAATGTTCATTGCAAGCATCAACATTAAAGTCCTTACACTTATTGCAAATTACTACATGTTCCACATGAGAACTAGTTTTATTTGCTTCTACTAATTTAGCATTTAAATCATCATTAATGTTCTTTAAACTAGAAATAGTCTCATGACAAGCAGAAATTTCACATGAAAGCATCTCATTTCTTTTAACTTCTAAAGCAAGAGACTTTTGCACACTTACAAATTTATCATGTTCTTCATATAAAAGATCCTCTTGCTTTTCTAAAAGTCTATCCTTTTCATTTAGAGCATCAATCAATTCATAGATCTTTTCTACTTTTGCTCTATCTAATCCTTTAAACAAGCTAGTGTAATCAATTTCATCATCACTAGAGTCCTCATCACTAGAAGTAGAGTACTTAGGAGTTTCTCTAGTGATTACCTTCTTTTCTTTTGCCATTAGGCACGTGTGGTGCTCGTTGGAGAAGAGCGACGATTTGTTGAAGACCGACGCGGTGAGTCCCTCATCGTCGGAGTCGGACGAAGAACAATCTGAGTCCCACTCTTTGCCAAGGTGTGCCTCGCCCTTAGCCTTCTTGTACGCCTTCTTCTTTTCCTTCTTCCCGCTTTTCTCTTGTCCCTGGTCACTATCATTATCGGGACAGTTAGCAATAAAGTGTCCAGTCTTATCACACTTGAAGCAGGAGCGCTTTCCCTTCGTCTTGTTCTTTTTGGGATGCTCCTTGCGACCCTTTAGCGCCGTCTTGAAGCGCTTGATGATGAGGGCCATCTCTTCCTCGTTAAGCCCGACCACCTCAACTTGCGCCACCTTGCTAGGTAGCGCCTCCCTGCTACTTGTTGCTTTAAGAGCAACGGTTTGAGGCTCGTGGATTGGGCCATTCAATGCCTCATCAACGTATCTTGCCTCCTTGATCATCATTCGCCCGCTTACAAACTTCCCAAGTATTTCTTCGGGCGTCATCTTGGTATACCTAGGATTTTCATGAATAGAGTTAACAAGATGAGGATCAAGGACAGTGAAGGACTTTAGCATAAGCCGGGCGACGTCGTGGTCCGTCCATCTCGTGCTTCCATAGCTCCTTATTTTGTTGACCAGGGTCTTGAGCCTGTTGTATGTTTGGGTTGGCTCCTCCCCCTGATCATTGTGAACCTCCCTAGTTCGCCCTCCACCAACTCCATCTTGGTGAGCATGGTGACATCATTCCCCTCATGCGAGATCTTGAGGGTGTCCCAAATCTGCTTGGCATTATCCAAGCCGCTCACCTTATGGTACTCTTCCCTGCACAAGGATGCTAAAATAACAGTGGTAGCTTGTGCATTTTTGTGAATTTGTTCATTTATAAACATGGGATTATCCGAACTATCAAAATGCATTCCATTCTCTACTATCTCCCATATACTTGGATGAAGAGAGAACAAGTGACTACACATTTTGTGACTCCAAAATCCGTAGTCCTCTCCATCAAAGTGTGGAGGTTTACCAAGAGGAATGGAAAGTAAATGTGCATTTGAATTATGCGGAATACGAGAGTAATCAAAAGAAAAGTTTGAGTTGACCGTTTTCTTTTTCTCGTAGTCGTCGTCGTTGTTGTCCTTTTGGGAAGAAGAAGACTCGTCGCTGTCGTAGTAGACTATCTTCTTGATGCGCCTCTTCTTCTTCCCGTCTTTCTTTTTGTGACTTGAGCCAGAGTCGGTGGGCTTATCGTCTCTTGGCTTGTTGAAGGTGGACTCCTTCTCCTTGTCGTTGACCACCAACCCCTTTCCCTTAGGATCCATCTCTTCGGGCGATTAGTCCCTTGCGTGAAGAGAACGGCTCTGATACCAATTGAAAGCACCTAGAGGGGGGGTGAATAGGTGATCCTGTAAAACTTGAAACTTAAATCCACAAACTTGATTAAGTGTTAGAGCAATAAGGCCAAGTGGCTAGAGAGGAGTTCTTGCTAAACACGATAACCACAAAGAAATCAACACAAAGAGGCACAATGGTTTATCCCGTGGTTTGGCCAAGTCCAACACTTGCCTACTCCACGTTGTGGCGTCCCAACGGACGAGGGTTGCACTCAACCCCTTTCAAGCGGTCCAAAGACCCACTTGAATACCACGATGTTTCTCTTTGTTTCACTATATCCCGCTTGCAAGGAATCTCCACAACTTGGAGCCTCTCGCCCTTACAATTTGATTGTCACAAAGAAGCACGGAAGTAAGGGTGGGAAAAGCAACACACACAAGACACGAAATCAGAGCACAAACACGCACACAAGTCACAACTTGAGCTCTCAACACAACTCGAAGAGTTCTCTACTCAAATGGAGCTCTAGTTGCTATCACAAAGAATCAAAAGCGCGGAAATGGAGTCTTGGTGCTTAGGGATGCTCAAAGAATGCTTGGTGTACTCCTCCATGCGCCTAGGGGTCCTTTTTATAGCCCCAAGGCAGCTAGGAGCCGTTGGAAGCAATCCAGGAAGGCAAATCTTGCCTTCTGTCGGGTGGCGCACCGGACAGTCCGGTGCACCACCGGACACTCACTGTTCACAGTCCGATGCAGATTGCTTTCCTAATTTGGCGCTGCCGACCGTTGAAGATTTGGAGCCGTTGGCGCACCGGACACTGTCCGGTGCACACCGGACAGTCCGGTGCCCCCATCCGACCGTTGGCCCGGCCACGCGTCACGCGCGGATTGCACGACCGATCGTTGGCACGCCCGACCGTTGGCTCACTGGACAGTCCGGTGTCTCACTGGACAGTCCGGTGAATTTTAGCCGTATGCTTGTTGACTTCTTCCCGAGAGCGGCGACTTCGCCGCAGACGACTCACCGGACAGTCCGGTGCACCACCGGACAGTCCGAAGATTTATAGCCGTACGCCACCGTCGAGACTCGAGAGCAGGCTGTTCACCGGGACTGGTCCTGGCGCACCGGACACTGTCCGGTGCACCCAGATCGAGCAGCCTTTTGGCTGAACATAGCCAACTTTTCTCCAAAGCAATTTCTTCTGTTTCTAGCACTTAGACACAATACATTAGTCTTCAAAACAATGTACTAAGTTTAGAAACATACCTTTAATCTTGATTTGCACTTCTTGATTCTTTGGCACAAATATTACTCAAAGCGTTTGTGTGGAGCACTAAATCACCAAAATCTTATAGAAATGGCCCAAGGGCACATTTCCCTTTCAACAGCGTCAACGAAACAAAAGAACTCGGGGCCTAACCACGCACCCGAGCTGCGGCCAGGCCGCATGAGGGAACAACAAGGCCGACCGAGGAATCACAGGAAGAATTAAGACCTCAGAGGAGTCAAACCACTCCTCCGAGGCCTCGGGGGCTACACCCGACGGGTGCGCTCACGCGCACCCATCGGAACAAAATACTGCTAAAAAAGATCAGTCGCCTTGCAAAAGTCCTGTAGAACCTCCAAGCGAGTGCCTACACTCCCTTTGAGGCTCGGGCGCTACTGTCGAGTACCATAATCAGGGGTACCCCCGATAGTCCTAAAACGTGGCTGGAAGAACATCTTTAAAAAGACCGGTAAGCGCGGATCAGAGTTAAAAGTCTTGTCTACCAAGGGACATGATCCCGTCTCACCCGAGCCCAGCCTCGAGCAGCAGTAGTGGCCCCGTGCAAATTCACGGCTCGCCCGAGGGTCCCCCCAGGCGGTGGGCGCACTCCTGACTCGCCCAAGGTAAAGCTCGGGTAAACTTTGTCGAATAGCAGCCTCAGCTAAACCACCTTGCCGCCGACCGTATCATGTGCGCATTTAATGCGAGGATCGCCTGACACCTTATCCTGACACACGCGCCTCAGTTGGCAAGGTCGAAGTGACCGCAGTCACTTCACCCTTTTACTGATCGTTCTGACGGGATGACAACACTATTCACCCCGTTCCCACCTGTCGGCGTTTCGACCCCAGGGGGTCCCTGGACCGACGAGTAAATTGATTGCTGCGTGTCCTAGCCCAGATGGGTCGATGCGAGACGGAGACACAAGGGGGGAAAACAGTGAGGGGAACCCGCGGCCTCGTGTTGTCCTGCGCCTAGGGCGGATGCGCTTGCAGTAGGGGGTTACAAGCGTTCGTGAGGGAGAGAGAGAGGGGGGGCGTGAGACTGCACGTCAGCCCATTCTCCCGCGCGGCCACCTTTTTTTGTACGAGGGCCCTTGACCTTCCTTTTATAGACGTAAGGAGAGGGTCCCGGTGTACAATGGGGGGTGTAGCAGTGTGCTAACGTGTCTAGCAGAGAGGAGCCAGAGCCCTATGTACATGCCGACGTGGCTGTCGGAGAGGTGTTGGAGCCCTGTTCATGTGGCGTCGTGGCCATCGGAGGAGCGCTTGAGCCCTGTAGAAGCACAGCTGTCGAGACTGTTGGATCCTTGCTGACGTCTCCTTGCTTCCGTAAGGGGCTGAGAACCGCCGTTGTCATGGAGCACGCGGGGTGCCATCATTACTTGTTTTACCGGGGCGAGCCAGATGGGACGCCGGTCTTGTTCCCCGTAGCCTTGGCTAGCTAGGGGTAGGGTAATGATGCCCCCCCTTGTGGTGTGGTCGGCCCGAGCGAGGTGGTGGCTCCTCCGACGTCGAGGTTGAGCCCGAGCCCTGGGGTCGGGCGAGGCGGAGACCGTCGTCCGGAGGTCGAGGTTGAGTCCGAGCCCGGGGGTCGGGCGAGGCGGAGACCGTCGTCCGAGGTCGAGGTTGAGTCGAGCCCTGGGGTCAGGCGAGGCGAAGACCGTCGTCCGAGGTCGAGTTTGAGTCCGAGCCCTGGGGTCGGGCGAGGTGGAGACCGTCGTCCGAGGTCGAGGTGGAGTCCGAGCCCTGGGGTCGAGCGAGGCGGAGACCGTCATCCGAGGTCGAGGTGGAGTCTGAGCCCTGGGGTCGAGTGAGGCGGAGACCGTCGTCCGAGGTCGAGGTGGAGTTTGAGCCCTGGGGTCGGGCGAGGCGGAGATTCCTATGGCACCCGAGGCTGGATTTGGCTGCTTGTCAGCCTCACCATGGCGGGTGGCACAGCAGTCGGAGCAGCGCAGGCGGCGCTGTTTTCCTGTCAGGTCAGTCAGTGGAGGGGCGAAGTGACTGCGGTCACTTCGGCCTTGTCGACTGGAAAGCGCGTGTCAGGATAAGGTGTTAGGCGATCCTTGCATTAAATGCTCCTGCGATCCGGTCGGCTTGCGAGGTGATCTGGCCAAGGTTGCTTCTCCGCGAAGCCTGCCCGAACTGGGCCTCCGGCGAGTCGAAGGTGCGTCCGTTGCTTGAGGAGACCCTCGGGCGAGGCGCGAATCTGCCTTGGTCCACCATTCCTGCCCGAGGCTGGGCTCTGGTGAGGCAAGATCGTGTCCCTTGAGTGGACGGAGCTTTGACCGGAATTGCGCCCATCAGGCCTTTGCAGCTTTTTGCTGATGGGGGTTACCAGCTGAGATTAGGAGCCTTGGGGGTACCCCTAATTACAGTCCCCGACAGTAGCCCCCGAGCCTCAAAGGGAGTGTGGGTACTCGCTTGGAGGCTTTGTCGCACTTTTTTGCAAGGGGACCGGCCTTTCTCGGTTGCATTTTGTTCCGGTGGGTGGGTGCGCACGAGCGCACTCGCCGGGTGTAGCCCCCGAGGCCTCGGAGGAGTGGTTTGACTCCTTCAAGGTCTTAATGCCTTTCGTGATGGCTCGGCCGGTCTGGTTGTTCCCTCATGCGAACTGGTCGTTGCCCGGGTGCATAGTCAGGTTCCGAGTTCTCGGGCTGGTATGTTGACGCTGTCAACGGTTTGGCCAGAGCCGGGTTTGCGAGAGCAGCCCCCGAGCCTCTGCACAGGGCGTGAGGACGGTCAAGGGCAGACTCGGCTTTTTTCATACGCCCCTGCGTCGCCTTTCCGCAAGGAGGAGGGGGGGGGGGAAGCGCCATGTTGCCCTCGGAGGGCGCCGAACATGGTGTCTCTAGTGAGTTGCTAACGGGTGATCCGAGTGGACGCCCGTGCCCCATTCGATAAGGGTCGGCTAGTGGCCTAGAGGCGCGCTCCAAAAGTACCTGCAGGTGATTTGCTGGACCCAGTCCCGTTCGATTGGGTCCGAGGGCTCGATGCCTCCCTCTGATGGGATTCCATTACAGAATCGTTCCTACCGGTCTCGGAAATGTCCTAGGGTACCTTGGGAGCGTAGCCCGAGCCTTGGTTATGTATCGAACGTACCCAGAGTCATCCCTCACTCTACATGCTCTGGGGCGACTGTCGAACCCGTCGGGGGGCCAGCCTACGAACCCCTGATCAGTAGTGGGCGCGGAGCCCGAGTGGCCTGAGGCGGCTGTCGAACCCTTCCGAGAGGCCAGCCTTCGAACCTCTGATCAGTAGTGGGCGCGGAGCCCGAGTGTTCTTAGGCGGCTGTCGAACCCTTTCGGGGGCAGCCTTCGAACCCCTGATTAGTAGGAGGGCTCGGGGCCCGCTTCCTTCGCGGAGAAGGATCCCTTTCGGAGTATCCCCCTTTCCCGGTCCCTGTAGCAAGAGAGAGAAAGGGGAAGAGGAAAAGGATACGAAATTGAACGACGTGGCGCACCTTTTTTGACGCGGTCATTATGGCGGAGGTGAAGCGTCGCCCGCTTCGCCTGCCAAAGGTGTCGCCTGTCCTGCCGCAGAGTTAACGCGACGGGACGAGTGGTTCGCTGAGCAGCCATTGTGCGGGCTGTTCGAGGAACGGGCGTTTCGCCTTCGAGTTTTGGATTTCGCGGCGGGTTCAGGCGGAGTGTTGAACGGGTCTTGCCCGGGTCTTTATATATTCGGAGGAGGGTCTAGTGGTGGTTCTTTACCCTACTGCTCGCCTCTGCTTAGGTTTCCGCAACCTGAGGGAATAGCCAGAGAAAGAAAACCTCGCACCTTGTCCGCCCCGCCGCCACCTCCTTCGCTTGGCGATGGCCGACCGGGTAACCATCGTTCCGCCGCGCGACACATGGCCTTTCTCCACTGTCACGGTGGACGACCTGGAGGCCCTTGTTGCCGATGGCTTGCTCCGCCCCCTCTCTGATGTCCTACGACCGGAGTGGATGGTCCCTCCAAGCGGGGCCGATCCGAACCCGCCGCCGGGGTATGTGCTGAGTTTCGTCTCCTTCCATGAGCGGGGGTTTGGTGTGCCAGCAAACCGTTTTATGCGGGCGTTCCTGCATCACTATGGGGTGGAGCTGCACAACCTTAGCCCCAACTCTATTGCGCAAGCGGCCATCTTCGCGGCGGTTTGCGAAGGATTTTTGGGGATTGACCCCACTGGGATCTGTGGACTCATCTCTTCTCCGCGGAGCCTTTTGCCTCGGTGACGGGGGAGAAGAGGGTCTGCATGGCGGTGTGGGCCAGTGGCTGCATCCTCCAGTTGAGGCAGGCGCGTGCGCAGCAGTACATCCCCGCCATCCTTGTGTCTTCGAACAAAGGGTGGAAGCGCCGGTGGTTTTACCTCCGGAATGACGATGGGAGGCTCCCGTTGTTTTCTCAACGAGTGGTGACCGCCGCCGGCAGCAATTAGCGCTATGGGGCCCCACGCGAGAGGCAGAAGAATCTCCAGCCCTTTCTGGAGGCCTTGGAGAAGCTGCGAGATGGAGGGCTCACCGCCGCGGGGGTGGTTGTCGCCATCCATCGCCGGAGGGTGCTCCCCTTGACGGAGCGACGACTGCTACTTTCGGAGATGACGTCGGGGGTCGGCTTGGAGGGTTCGCAGATGTCCTCGGTCCCCCTCCCCGCCGATGACCTCCACAGGCAGGTGGCCGACACGGTAGGGAAGCTAGACGCCGGCGCCCTCACCTAGCTCCCGATGCGTCCTGAGCGCGGGTGCATGTCCCTGGTGAGTGTCCGCTCCTTCTTCTTTCTTGTGTCAGATTGCCCCTGGTTCTCACAGTCGAGACCTTTTGTTCGTCTCCAGGAGCTAGGGTCTCACAAGCCTTCCCTGCCACCGGTCCCGGAGGACGCGGTGGACCGAGCCGCGCGGAGGGTTGCTGCGGATAATAAGAAGGAGAAGAAGGACGCGAAGAAGGCTCGGGCCCGCGAGCGGATGCGGGCTCGGGACGCCTTGGAGAAGCATCGTCGGCGGCAGGAGAGGGACAGGCTCCCGAGGGAGCCGTCACCGGAGACGCTTGACGATGACGACGACGACAATGATGACGAAGACGACGACATGGTCGCCTGCCTTGGCCTCAGCCTGGATCTGAGGCTGGGCCAGGGGTCGTCGAGCCAGCCCCCAAGTGGGCCGGCGTTGTCGGTATCCGGGGCCGGGGCATCAGGGTCCTGACCCGGAGAACAGGGGTAGGCCGAGGGGGTACTTGACCCCTTGGCCAAGGTAGCTGAGGTGACCCTAGGGAGTCAGGTCGTCCCGCCTGTTCCCCCAGAGCCGTTGTCCGTGCCGGCAGCAGAGGAGGCCGATCCTTGGGTCGCCGTGTCCGCGCCTAGGTAGACTGTCCCTTCGGCGCCCCAGGCGCCCGAGGCAGGGATGGTGCCGAAGCCGGCAGCGGGGCAAACCTTGGTGGTGACCGCGGGGGCCGAGGCTCGAGGGGCCTCCCCGCAGGCATGATTGGTCGTGGCCCGGAGTAGGTAAGTGTCTGAGGATACTTCTGTCCCGGCGCCTTCTTCGTGTGTCCTGATCCTGCTCTTCCCTTTCTTCCCAGCAAACGAAGGCACAGTTCGACCGGTCTGGCTCCCCAGAAAGCCCTTAAGACGGCGCCAGCTTCTACAGCTGGTGCTGCACCGGGCCTCGCTGGCCGGCTGGCCTCTGCATAAGGTGTCCTCGAGCAGGGGGTTTAGGCGGCACAAGTTGCCGTGGGGCGAGCTCCCAAGGCTGACCCCTCCGTCGAGGCGGCCGTCGAGTCGAGGGAGACTGCTGGCGCGGCCGCGGCCTTGAGCCCACCAGTCGTGTTGCCGGTGCTGGCACCGGCTTCTACCGAGGCTATAGCTGCTCTGGCTGTGGAGCCACCCGTCGCCGCCGATGCTGAGATGGCCGAGGCACCGCTACTCGAGGTCGGCGATCGGAAACCTGCCCCCTTAACCGAGGAGGTTCCCTATGCGCCGACTGCAGGGGGTGCCGATGCCTTGGAGAAGGGGGCGCAGAACCGCGCCCCGTCCTGGGGAGCGGCGACCTCGTCCTCGCGCGGCGCGGTCCCAGCGAGCGGCATCAGCCGCTCTGGTTCTGGGCCTGTGGTGCTTCGAAACCCTTCTTCATTCTTGACGATGAGCGAGAGGAGCAGTCTTGGGGCGAGCTTTGTGAGCGTGCCGAGGCAACGGTGGGGTCGCTTCGGTCGACCCAGGAGGTCCTTTCTAGGGACGTTCCCAGGATCCTCCAGGTAAGGATTTCAGGCATACCTTTCACGTGATCAAGGCATTCTTCGTGACACCCCGCTTCCCTTCCTCAGGATCTGACGGATCTGAGCGCCGCCAAGTCATCGTTCATTCACCGCGAGGCCGACGTCTAGGGTTCGCTGCGATTCCTGAGGACCGCGCTTGCCGAGGCTACCGAGCGCCTCTCCCAACAAAGTGCCGAGGCGACGGACCTTCGTTTGCTCCGTGACGAGCTGGGGGCAGAGGCAGCGGCGGCATGCGCAGAGGCACAGCGGTGGCAGTTGGAGCTCGGCCAGGTCATCGATGAGCGGGATCAATCTCGGGGCCGGGCCACCGAGGCTGAAAGCCGGGCTAAGGCCCTTGGGGGCCAGCTAGTCGAGGCGTCCGCTCGGGCCGGAGCCCTTGCGGCGGACCTAGCCATGGCCATCGGGTCTGCTCAGTCCGCCCAAGCCGCAGCCTCGGAGCAGCGTATCCGGGCGGAAGGTATGTCTTGGCTGTTTTGAGGTTTTGATTTAGCTTTACTCTTCAACTTGTGTCTGAAGAATTCTGCTTTGGCTGTTTGCAGAGCTCGAGTTTGCCCTCGGCGAGTCCGCCAAGGCACTTGCCCAAGCGGTTGATCAGAAGGAGGCCGACCGCACGGCCATGTCCGAGGCTATCTCGGCCTTTTGCCAGATCTTTGGCCTTGACGACGTCTCCTTGGGAAGCTCCCCTTAGAGTCGCCTGCAGGCCTTAGGCGACCACGCGCGCGGCAGACTCCGCGAGGCGCTGCATCACGGCGTTAGGCGGGCCTTCGCCGTGCTCGCTTCCCACTATGATGTGGATCTGGAGCGGGTCAGCGAGGGGTATTGCCTTCCCGACAAAGACGAAGCTGCCCTAGCCGAAGTTCAGAGGCTTGACGCGGCCTCCGTGGGCCCGAGCGCGGTGCTGGCGTCCACCTTCGAGGTGGAGATCCTTCCGCCTGCGCCGCCGTCCGAGGCCGGGGCGGATCTTGCCGAGGGTGGAGACGGCGCTGAGGTCGGAGATGAAGCCGAGGGTGCCGCTCCTCCCCCAGGCGATGCTTGATTCTGCCGGAGCAGTTTGTTTTGAACACGTGTGTGTCTTTCACGGCCGCCGAGGCCTGAACACTTTGTCGTCGTGATATAAAGCTGTGTCTTTTTCTTCCTGTTTCGCGTACCAGGACTTGTTTGTCAGTAGCAGGATCGCTTACCCAAGTAAGAGTTATTTTTCACGGTAGGTGACGAGTGAGGTATCCGTATCCTAGAGGCGTAGGAGTCCCTCGGCTCGGTCGGTCTTGCCGCTTACATGCACTCTTATTCGTTTCTCGGGGTTCTATTACTGACATAGCCAGGAGACACGAAAGTCGTTTTGGCGGAAGACTTTTTTTCCGAGGAAAATTTTGACGCAGAGGGGGTTCCCCCCTTCTAGCCCTCGAGGGAGGGTCGGGCTTTGCCGAGGCAAGGCTGACCCTTCCTTGAAGGTTAGACTTTGCTTATGTATGTAAAGTAGATACATGAACGACTTGAAAACATCTTAAGGGTAGAAGCGACGTAGCTGTCGGATGTTCCAAGCGTTGCTGTAGACCTCGCCTTGACTGTTGGCCAGCTTGTATGTTCCGGGCTTCAGAATCTTGGCGATGATGAACGGCCCTTCCCAGGGAGGCGTGAGCTTGTGGCGCCCTCGGGCGTCTTGTCGTAGCCGAAGCACCAAGTCGCCCACCTGGAGATCTCGGGACCGAACCCCTCGGGCGTGGTAGCGTCGCAGGGACTGCTGATACCGCACCGAGTGTAGCAAGGCCATGTCCCGAGCCTCTTCCAGCTGGTCAAGTGAGTCTTCTCGGTTTGTCTGGTTGCTTCGGGCGTCGTACGCCCTCGTCCTCGGGGAGCCGTATTCTAAGTCTGTGGGCAAGATAGCCTCAGCCCCATAGACTAGAAAAAACGGCGTGAAGCCTGTGGCTCGGCTTGGCGTCATCCTCATACTCCAGACCACCGAGGGGAGTTCCTTCATCCACCGCCTGCCAAACTTGTTGAGGTCGTTGTAGATCCTCGGCTTGAATCCCTGTAGAATCATGCCGTTGGCACGCTCTACCTGCCCATTCGTCATGGGGTGAGCTACGGCGGCCCAGTCCACCCGGATGTGGTGGTCCTCACAGAAGTCCAGGAACTTTCTGCCAGTGAACTGGGTGCCGTTGTCGGTGATGATGGAGTTTGGGACCCCGAAGCGATGGATGATGTTGGTGAAGAACGCCACCGCCTGTTCGGACCTGATGCTGTTTAGGGGTCGGACCTCAATCCACTTGGAGAATTTGTCGATGGCGACCAGCAGGTGCGTGAAGCCCCCGGGTGCCTTTCGCAAGGGACCGACGAGGTCCAGACCCCACACAGCAAACGGCCAGGTGATGGGTATTGTTTGTAGGGCTTGAGAGGGTAGGTGCGTCTGCCTTGCGTAGAATTGACACCCTTGGCAGGTGCGTACAATCCTAGTAGCGTCGGCCACTGCGGTTGGCCAGTAGAAACCCTGTCGGAAGGCGTTTCCCACGAGGGCTCGAGGTGCTGCATGATGACCGCAAGCCCCCGAGTGTATTTCTCGTAGTAACTCCTGACCTTCGGCGATGGATATGCATCGCTGGAGGATGCCTGAGGTGCTGCGGTGGTAGAGCTCCTTTCCGTCACCCAGCAAGACGAACGACTTGGCGCGCCGCGCCAGTCGCCGAGCTTCGGCTCTGTCGAGGGGTAGCTCTCCTCGGTGGAGATATTGCAGGTATGGGGTCTGCCAGTTTCGATTAGGCGTGGCCCCATTCCGCTCTTCCTCGACGTGCAGTGCCTCACCCTCGGGGGCCGAGGGTGCCTCGGGCGGGGCCGAGGCTGCCTCGGGCTGAGCTGAGGGCGCCTCGGGCTGGGCCGAGGGCGCCTCGGGCAGAGCCGAGGCCTTCTCGGGCTCGGGCGTGTCGTCGGTCTTGACGGAGGGTTGATGTAGGTCTCGGGAGAAGACGTCCGAAGGAACCGCTGTTCGCCCTGAGGCTATCTTAGCTAGCTCGTCTGCAGTCTAGTTGTATCGTCGAGCGACGTGGTTGAGCTTGAGCCCGTAGAACTTGTCCTCCAGGCGCCGAACCTCGTCGCAGTAGGCTTCCATCTTCGGGTCACGGTAGTGGGAGTTCTTCATGACTTGGTCGATGACAAGCTACGAGTCGCCGCGAGCGTCGAGGTGCCGGACCCCTAGCTCGATGGCAATGCGCAACCCGTTAACCAGAGCCTCATACTCGGCCACGTTGTTGGATGCCGGGAAATGGAGGCGCAGCACGTAGCGGAGGTGCTTCCCGAGGGGTGAGATGAAGAGCAGGCCTGCGCCCGCTCCTGTTTTCATTAGCGACCGGTCGAAAAACATGGTCCAGAGTTCTAGTTGGATTGGAGCTGTTGGAAGCTGGGTGTCGACCCATTCAGCCACAAAGTCCGCCAAGACTTGGGACTTGATGGCCTTCCGAGGGGCAAACGAGATTGTCTCGCCCATGATCTCCACCACCCACTTTGCGATCCTACCCGAGGCCTCTCGGCACTGGATGATCTCCCCCAGGGGGAAGGATGACACCACAGTCACCGAATGAGACTCGAAGTAGTGTCACATCTTTCGTCGTGTCAGAATTACCGCGTACAGCAGCTTCTGAATTTGCGGGTAGCGGATCTTGGTCTCGGACAGTATCTCACTGATGAAGTAGACCGGCCTCTGGACGGGCAATGCGTTACCTTCTTCTCGTCTCTCAACCACGATCGCGGCGCCGACCACCTGAGTGGTAGCGGCGACGTAGATCAAGAGGGCTTCTCCGGCAGCGGGGGGCACCAGGATGGGCGCGCTTGTAAGGAGCGCCTTCAAGTTCCCGAGGGCTTCCTCGGCCTCGGGGGTCCAAGTGAAGCGCTTGGTCTTCCTTAAGAGGCGATACAGGGGCAGGCCTCTTTCGCTGAGGCGCGAGATTAAGCGGCTCAGAGCCGCAAGGCATCCCATGACCCTCTGTACTCCTTTCAAGTCTCTGATAGGCCCCATGTTGGTGATGGCCGTGATTTTCTCCGGGTTGGCCTCGATGCCCCGCTCGGAGACGATGAAACCCAGGAGCATGCCTCGGGGGACTCCGAAGACACACTTCTCGAGATTGAGTTTTACGCCTTTTGCCTTGAGACACTTGAATGTCATTTCAAGGTCAGAGAGGAGGTCAGAGGCTTTCCTCGTCTTGACTACGATGTCATCGACGTAAGCCTCAACCGTTTGGCCAATGTGCTGTCCGAACACGTGGTTCATGCACCTTTGGTATGTCGCACCCGCATTCCTCAAACCGAATGGCATAGTAATGTAGTAGTACATGCCAAAAGGTGTTATGAAAGAAGTCGCGAGCTGGTCGGACTCTTTCATCCTGATTTGGTGATACCCTGAGTAGGCATCGAGGAACGACAGGGTTTCACACCCAGCAGTGGAATCCATGATTTGATCGATACGAGGCAGAGGGTAGGGAACCTTCGGACATGCTTTGTTTAGACCAGTGTAGTCTACACACATCCGCCATTTCCCACCTTTCTTTTTCACAAGCACAGGGTTGGCTAGCCATTCAGGATGGAATACCTCTTTGATGAACCCTACAGCCATCAGCTTGTGGATCTCCTCGCCTATGGCTCTGCGCTTTTCTTCGTCGAATCGGCGCAGAGGCTGCTTCACGGGTCGGGCTCCAGCTCGGATATCCAGTGAGTGCTCGGCGACTTCCCTCGGTATGCCAGGCATGTCCAAGGGTCTCCACGCAAAAACCTCGGCGTTCGCGCGGAGAAAGTCGACGAGCACTGCTTCCTATTTGGGGTCGAGCTCGGAGCCGATTCGGATCTGCTTGGAGGTGTCGTTGCTGGGTCGAGAGGGACGGACTTAACCGCCTCTGCTGGTTCGAAGTTGCCGGCGTGGCGCTTCGCATCTGGAACCTCCTTGGGGAGGCTCTCCATGTCGGCGATGAGGGCCTCGGATTCGGCGAGGGCCTCGGTGTACTCCACGCACTCCACGTCGCATTCGTACGCGTGTCGGTACGTGGGGCCGACGGTGATGACCCCGTTGGGGCTCGGCATCTTGAGCTTGAGGTAGGTGTAGTTGGGGACGGCCATGAACTTGGCGTAGCATGGTCTCCCTAGCACCGCGTGGTAGGTTCCTCTGAACCCGACCACCTCGAATGTGAGGGTTTCCTTTCGGAAGTTGGAGGGAGTCCCGAAGCAGACGGGCAGATCGAGTTGTCCAAGGGGCTGGACGCGCTTCCCGGGAATGATCCCATGAAAGGGCGCCGCACTGGCCCGGATCAAGGACAGATCGATCTGCAGGAGCCCGAGGGTGTCGGCGTAGATGATGTTGAGGCTGTTGCCTCCGTCCATGAGGACCTTGGTAAGCCTGACGTTGCCGATGACGGGATCAACAACGAGCGGGTACTTCCCCGGGCACGGCACGCGGTCGGGGTGGTCGTCTTGGTCGAAGGTGATGGGCTTGTCGGACCAGTCTAGATAGACTGGTGCCGCCACCTTTATCGAGCAGACCTCCCGACGCTCTTGCTTGCGGTGCCGAGTCGAGGCGTTCGCCACCCGTCCACCGTAGATCATGAAGTAGTCATGGACCTCGGGGAACTCCTCTGCCTTGTGGGTTTCCTTCTTGTCGTTGTCGGGGGCTCTGCCACCTTCCGCCGGTGGCCCGGCCTTGTCAAAGTAGCGCCCGAAGCATGACGCAATCCTCAAGGGTGTGCTTTACGGGACCCTGATGATAGGGGCATGACTCCTTGAGCATCTTGTCAAACAAGTTGGCACCTCCGGGAGGCTTCCGAGGGTTCTTGTGCTCGGCGGCGGCGACAAGGTCTGCGTTGGCGGCGTCGCATTTCGCTTGCGACTTCTTCTTGCCTTCTTCCTCGCGCCGCGCTGAGCGGACGCCTCGGGGACGTCATCCGGCTGGCGCCCCTGAGGCTGCATGTCCTTCTGGAAGATGGCCTCGACCGCCTCCTGGCCAGAGGCAAACTTGGTGGCTATGTCCATCAGCTCGCTCGCCCTGGTGGGAGTCTTGCGACCCAGCTTGCTCACCAGGTTGCGGCAAGTGGTGCCAGCGAGGAACGCGCCGATGACATCTGAGTTGGTGATGTTGGGTAGCTCGGTGCACTGCTTCGAAAATCGTCGAATGTAGTCCCGCAGTGATTCTCCCGGCTGCTGGCGGAAGCTTCGGAGATCCCAGGAGTTCCCAGGGCGCACGTATGTGCCCTGGAAGTTGCCGGCGAAGGCTTTGACCAGGTCGTCCCAGTTGGAGATCTGCGCAGGAGGCAGATGCTCCAGCCAGGCTCGGGCGGCGTCAGAGAGGAACAGGGGGAGGTTGCAGATGATGAGGTTATCATCGTCCGTTCCACCCTGCTGGCAGGCCAGCCTGTAGTCCGCGAGCCACAGTTCCGACCTCGTCTCCCCCGAGTACTTGGTGATGGTGGTCGGGGCCTGGAACCGGGTCGGGAACGACGCCCGTCGTATGGCCCGGCTGAAAGCTTGTGGACCGGGTGGTTCGGACGAAGGGCTCCGATCCTCCCCGCTGTCGTAACGTCCCCCACGCATGGGGTGGTAGCCTTGGCGCACCCTCTCGTCGAGGTGGGCTCGACGGTCGCGACGATGGTGCTCGTTGCCAAGGCGGCCCGGGGCCGCAGGCGCTGTGTCCCGCGTGCGCCCGGTGTGGACCGAGGCTTCCCGCATGAATCGGGAAGTCGCGGCGTGATGCTCCAGGGGGTATCCCTGCCTTCGGGAGGCAGAGCTTTCGGCCCGTCGGATCGCGGCATCCTCCAGGAGATTCTTGAGCTCTCCCTAGATACGCCGCCCCTCGGTGGTGGATGGTTCCGGCATCGCTCGGAGTAGTATTGCCGCTGCTGCCAGGTTCTGGCCGACCCCACTGGAAGCCGGGGGCAGCCTTGCCCTGGCATCGTCGGTGATGCGGTGCTGGACGTCCTAGGCTAGATGACGCGCTTCTCTGGCCGGTGCTCGGCCCGCCCGCTCCTGCCCGATGTTCTACCGGAGCTGCACAAGTTGTCCTGCTTCCTCGTCGAGCCTGGCCTGCATCTCGCGGATTTGCTCGAGCTGTGTGTCCTGAACCCCCGCAGGGACTGGGACCACAGCTAGCTCCCAAAGGATGTCAACGCGAGGCGCAGGCCTAGGGGGATTGCCGTCCTCCGGCATACCAAGGTGGTTGCCTTCGTCGAGACCCTCTAGATCGACGTGGAAACATTCGCGACTTGGGCCACAGTCCTCGTTGCCGAGGCTGTGGCTATAATCGGAGCAACCGGAGAGGCAGTAGTCACATGCGGTCATGAAGTCCGGCATGGCACTAGAGTTACCGAGCCCGGAGAAGTCCCAACCAGAGTCGGGCTCGTCGTCTTCCTTAGAACACGGGGGGGCGTAGGTCAAGACGGTCGTCAATCTCTCCCAAGTTGACCACATATGGTACCCCGGAAGGTTTCGATATGCCTCTTGATCGGCGGACGGTGACGAAGTCACGTCGGGGACGGACTGCACCGTTATCTCAGGTACAAGGCTAACGCTCAGCAAGTCCTTCACGAGCGTGCTGGCGTCGCCCGTCGTATGCTTGGGGTTGGCGTGTTGTGGGGAAACGACGCTCGTCTTCGTCTCAAACGCGAGGTCAACGCCCGACGTGTCCCCCGCTGGGGCGCCAGCGTCGTCGACTCGCTCGACAGCCGACGAGGCGCCGCCTCCTGCTTGGCCACGATTGCCCCGCCTCCTTCCCCATCGACGGGGAAGGTGACGGGATAGACTCGGATGCTGTTCTTTCACCACGCGGGGAAGACGTCGTCGATTCCGCCGCCGGTGGGCGAGCTGATGGCCGCCATTGTCATTGTCGCGCGGCGGAGGAAGGAGTATCATGTCGTAGCTGTCGTCGAGGGACATGAACTCGAGACTCCCGAAACGGAGCTTCGTCCCGGGTTGGAGAGGTTGCTGGAGACTCCCCATCTGGAGCTTGACGGGAAGCTGTTCGTCAACACGCAGCAGTCCCCTACCTGGCGCGCCAACTGTCGGCGTTTCGACCCCAGGGGGTCCCTAGACCGACGAGTAAATTGTCGCTGCGTGTCCTAGCCCAGATGGGTTGACGCGAGACAGAGACACAAGGGGGGGAAGTAGTGAGGGGAACCCACGACCTCGTGTTGTCCTGCGCCCAGGGCGTATGCGCTTGCAGTAGGGGGTTACAAGCGTTCGGGAGGGAGAGAGAGAGGGGGCGTGAGACTGCATCAGCCCGTTCTCCCGCGCGGCCACCTTTTTTGTACGAGGGCCCTGGACCTTCCTTTTATAGACGTAAGGAGAGGGTCCAGGTGTACAACGGGGGGTGTAGCAGTGTGCTAACGTGTCTAGTAGAGAGGAGCCAGAGCCCTATGTACATGTAACACCCTGAATTTGGGGGTATAAAATTTCTTTGCTCATATTCACAAATTCAGGTGTTACTTCCCTTTTCTCATCCTTCCCCAATCTTCTCATTCTCATTTCTATAGGAGAAAAGTGGTTATTTTATTTGTAACTATAGTCTATTAGCTCAAACTCCAAGGGAGTATGAATTGTTGCATCATGTTGAACCCTGGATTTCACTTTTGTTTGGTGCATAATTCTCAAAAAGTCTAATTTGAATTTGTGGCTTATTTGAATTTGAATCAAATAGAGAAAATAAAAAGAAAAGAGAAAACAAAAAACCAGAATAAAAGAAAAAGGAAAAGAAGCCCGCTTCCCCCCGCCCCCTCGGCCTTTCGGCCCATCAGGCCCATCCCGCGCGCGCGCCCTCCCCCCCCCCCCCCCCCCCCCCCCCGCTCTCTCTGCCCTGGCGGGCCCGCCCGTCAGCGCGGCCGCCGTCTCCGCGCCCGCCTCCCTCTCTCTCTGCTCGCGGGCCCGGCCTGTCAGCCCCGCCTTCCCCGCGCCCGCGCCCGCGCCCGCTTTCCCCGCTCTCTCTGCCCGCGGGCCCCGGCTGTCAGCTTCTCCGTCTTCGCGTAACCGCTGCCCCGGTCCGCGCGTGCCGCGGACTCCGCGCCCACGTCGCGCGTGGGGCTCGCCACCACCTCGCCCTTGGCCACTTGAGCCCCGAACCTCGCTCGCCATCTCCCCCTCCCTCATTTGCGCACCCGTAGACCCCTCCCTCACCTTCCCCTCGCTGCGCGCACGCCAAAGCGCAGCCGCCATTAAACCGCCGCCGTCCCGAGCTCGTTTCCCGGCCGCCGTTGGAGCTCCGCCGTGTCCATTGCCACGGTGAGCTTCACCCCGGCGTCCGCAACCCGGGACGCGCTCCAATTTCCCCCTTCCCCTCCCTATTTCCCTCTGCCCGCGCTCACCCGCCGTCCACCGTGCAGCCGCGGAGGTCCGCCACCGTCGCCCCGGGCCACCGTCGCGTCATCGCCGCCACCAAGGAGTCCCCGGAGTTCGCCTTGAGGTAAGGAACCTCCCATGCCCCCTCTTTTCCCCGCTATTGCACTCTATCGCGTTTGATTCCTCGCTGGAGTTGTTCAACGTCGCCGCTGAGCCGCTCCGCCGTGAACCGCCCCCCTCCGGTGCCCCTGCCCCGACCCAGACCCCACCAAAGGATTCCCCGTGCCCTTCCCAACCTTCCCGGCCACTTAGGTCGCCCCAGAGACCCGCCAAGCGCCCGCGCCCCTCGTCTCCGGCGAGTCCTCCGCCGCGGGGACGAGCGCCGCCGCCCCAGCTAGCCGTAGGAGAAGCCCAGGCCGGCCACCCAATCCCCACCGTCCGTCCCAGATCGGGCGGTCCCGTTTTAATTATGCCAAACCTGATCCTGGCCGTCCGCCGGAGATCCAGCGGCCCAGGCCCGCTTCCCCCACACCCCGTCTCCCTGCCGTTTGGATCCCGCCTGTCAGCCCGCCCGCGCGCTCGCGCTGCCCGCCGGTCCCGCCTGTCAGCCACCCAGGCCGCCGCGCGCTCGCGCGCCTGCCCGCAGGATCTAATCCTAGCCGTCCGCCTGAGATCCGACGGCCGTAGGAGCCCGATACCCCTTCGCCCGCGCGTTTTCTTAAAGAGACCCCTGGTTTTCTGAAATTTAACCCGCCGTCCCTGGTTTCTCGCAGTTAGGTCCTCGGACCTTTTATTTAATTCAAAATAGGTACTTAGGGTATATTTTTTAACCCCTAAACTTGTAAAATTCATAACTTTGCCATATGAACTCCAAATTAGGTGCTTCAAATTGCAAAATGTTCATAATATTATTATCTATCTGTTTATGCAATGTTTCCATGCTGTTTCCATGTCCCAATTAATGGTTAATCATTAGGATAGGATTAAGGTTATTGGAACCTTATTTGAGATAAATAAAAGATAGTAGACTTTAATAAAAGTTGGAGCACTTAAGTTTATGGACTTAAACACCTAAGTTTAGGAACTTAAAACCAGATAATGATTTAATCCCACCACTGACTTAAACCTGAGTAGTGGATAATGAATCCTTTTGTATAGTCCTCTACCCTAGACCTAGAGAATACCAGAGTGCCTATCCCTTTTCTACTATGAACTTGTGATCTCTCTGCTGCATATGTTTGGTATGTTGCTTTTGTTTGTTATCTTCCCAAGTGCATAGTGTGAATGATTACTTTACGTAGACAACGAGCAGTCTGTGTTTCCCGAGGAAGTTGCAGAGGAAGTCCCTGATCAGCAGTTTGGTGAAGGCAAGTGTCCTCGGACCCATTATGTCCTATTCATTTATAACTTACTACCCCGCATTACTTACTTGAAACCTAAGGATTGACTAGCTTTACACTTTACTTTATCCTTGATGACCTTATGGGCTATTATGGTTAGCATTCTGCTATTGCCTTAACTTAATCAATGAACATGATGTGAATATTTATGATACTGTTTTCCTGATGATGTTGTGATACTCTAGGGGGCTCAGGCTGTTTCCTGAGTACCTCTCCGTAAGGACCTGTTCGTTGAGAGACCACCCGGGATAACAGTGCAACCATGAGGGTGAAATGGGGTGCCCTTAGCTAATTAATTAGAGGAACTAGAGGTGTAGTTGCTTCGCCGTCGTGCCGTCAATGGGGTCCAGGCACAGTGCTTGCTCTGCCGAGGCTGAGTGCCGAGGTTCTTTCGTTTTGCTTTTGTTAGTCACTCTCCTGCGGGGAGGAGTACTGTGTTTATCAAACTGGAGAAACCTAACGGGCAGCTACGATCTCTAGGGAATCTTTGTAACAGCTACGTAGTGATACCCTGCCGGACCACCTAGGTAGTGGTCAATGGGGATTAGCTCTCCCCGGGCAGAAAGGGAATCATGACTCATGGGTAAAGTGTGCGACCTCTGCAGAGGGTAGTGAAACTGATATATCAGCCGTGCTCACGGTTAAGAGCAGCCTTGGGATCCTCTTTGATTAGAGATACAGATGGTTCGAGATACAGGGATTATGTTATGGTTTTGGTTCGAATATGATGATGTTGTTCCTCGATGAGGAAATGGTTCATGGGTTGGTTAATGCTAAAATCTGGCTTCTACTAATGATAAATACCTGACCAACTAAAAGCAACTGCTTGAGCCTAACCCCACATAAAGCTAGTCCACCTCAGCCAAACGGGACATTTGCTGAGTACGTTGATGTGTACTCATCCTTGCTTTACCACCAAACACCAGGTTGTCCGCATTGTAACCACTTCTCGGGAGAAGGCGAAGCCGTGGAAGGAGACTTCCAGGAGTTTCAGGACTACGACGAATTCTAGGTGTGGGTTGGCGGCAACCCCCAGTCAGCTGCCTGTGAAGGCCTTATCTTTACTGCGTTTCGCTAGCACTTTGATTTAACTGTTAAGTTGATGACTATGTGGATGTCTATGACTCTGTGATGTAATAAGTTAATACCCTTTTATGTTATTATTCGAGCATTGTGCGATGATGTTCATTTATGTAATCGCTGTGTACGTGAGTTCTGATCCTGGCACGTACATAGTTCGCATTCGGTTTGCCTTCCGAAACCGGGTGTGACATAAGTGGTATCAAAGCCGTGCTGACTGTAGGACCGCTGACCTAGAGTAGCACTGGTCGTACTAAGGACTATTGACCTTCCCCCTCACCTTGACCTCTGATGTTACTTCAAAAGTCGGTCACCTCGACCAACCCTATGTTTTACTACATATATATACTATATTATACCTTGTTAAAATTTTTATCTTGTTCTGTCTATGGTTTATTCACTTGTCATATTAGTTCTGCTCTTACTCTTATGCTTACGGTGTCTTTTGTAGATGGCTCGTCTTAGACACACAGCACGTAAGTCGGTGATTCCTTTCCTGCCGTCTCGACTTGCGGAGCGTCCTCTGCACCGCACCGTGTCCGGTCAGTCGAGTCACCTGGAGAGACTGCACCACCGCCTGCATGAGGAGCAGGAACACCGGCGCCAGCACAGAGAGCAGCAGGGCTCTTCCTCCCCACCCCAGCAAGAGGTGGAGTCCGTGAGGCCCCGTTCCTCTGTTGCCCAGCTGGAGGCGCCCCCTGCACCACCGTGGGACGTCCCGGCTGTTGGAGGAGCTACTGGAGGAGGACTTGGAGGAGACCCCGACGACGACGACTCAGACCACAGCACGGAGTCTTCTGAGCCACAGGAGGCGGAAGGATGGGTCGCCCGACCCATCACCCGTGACGCCGCCCGCGGTTGTCACTTCCACGATGCACTCGACACCTTGCTGCGCCAGGTTTTCGACCGGCACACCTGGTCGATCGAGTATCGTTGTGTAGTCTACCAGCACAGTCGCGGGAGGTACCCGGACCGCTGGGAGGCTACCTGCCTAGTTTGCCGTCCGGAGGATGACCTCCGGGGTGCGGAGGCCGTTTCGGAGCACTATTTCATCTCCGAGAGGGACACTGCAGAGGCGGCTATGCAGGATGCAGCACGGCGTGCACTCTCTCAGTACTGTTCTTTGTTCGGTGGCGTGGCCGACGGTCTTAACCTTCGGTACTACCCCCGCCGCCCTACTGGCAGCACAGAGAGTGTGGTTGTCTCCCCTGTTGGTGAGGCTAACCCTAGGTTGAGCAGCACAGTCAACCTAGTCGCAGTGCTTAACATTGAGCTGGATCACTCTCTGGATGAGCTGAGCAGGGCTCGAACGGAGATTGCGGAGTTGCGTGCTGAGCTGGTAGAGCGCCATCACCAGGAGGGTGGTTCTCCCGCTCCTGTTGGGACTCAGCACCCTTACCGCTCGCCGCCACGTGGTCACCACACTTATGGTTCCCCTGCCTGTAAGACCAGGATAGATCTGGATCCTTAGATCGTTAGCGTCGAAGTTTGTAATAATTCTTAAGTCAGATGTCTCAGTCTTAGATAGTTAGTTTAGTTTGCTTATCAGTTGTTTCCAATTAGCTTAGTTTGCTTATCAGTTGCTTGCATGCTTGTTATGATGAACTTGTGCTGGATTTGAATCTTTGTAATGACTGTTGCCAACCTGTGGGTTTCTCCTGCAGTTTGGCCTAGCTATAATGTTAATAAAGTCAGTTATTTAGTTGGGAAGCCATTTACTTCTACTTTCCTTTCTATCTGAGAAGCTGTGTTGAATCATAATGAGGATCAGTGAAGCTCTTTGTTCACTCAGTGCCATGAAGAATTCCGTATTCTCTTTTCTTATGCTGGAGGGTTGTAAGATCAATGCTGATGTATGAATGTCTTCCACAGATGTCTGACAACAGGCGCCGATGCAACAGGCGTGCTCAGCAAGAGCAGCATGACCAGCAGGAAGAACAACAGAGGCAGCCTCCCCCACCACCCCCGATGACAGTGGAGCAGATGTTCTTGATGCAGACTCAGGCAGTGCAGGCCATTGGGCAGACTCTGGCAGCCATGCAGCAGGCTCAACAGCAACCCCAACCCCAATTGCAAGTGCAGATGCCCTAGATGCCACAGGATAAGCGTGGTGAGTTCCTGAGAGGGCACCCTCCTACCTTCGCCCATTCTGCCGACCCCATGGATGCAGAAGACTGGCTGCGCGCAGTGGAAAGAGAACTGCGCACCGCCCAATGTGACGACAGGGAGAAGGTTCTGTATGGTCCCCGTCAGCTAAGGGGAGCAGCCCAGTCCTGGTGGGAGTCCTACCTCGCCACACATGCTGACCCCGAAGCCATCACCTGGGAAGAATTCAGCGAGAGTTTTCGCAGGTACCATGTGCCGGAGGGACTGATGATCGTGAAGAAGGAGGAGTTTCTGGCTCTGAAGCAGGGACCCCTGTCTATTAGTGAATACAGAGACAAGTTTCTGCAGCTATCTCGTTATGCACCTGAGGATGTCAACACTGATGCTAAAAGGCAGTACAGGTTCATGAGAGGTTTGGTGGATCCCCTGCATTACCAGCTGATGAACCACACCTTCCCCACCTTCCAGCACCTGATCGACAGGGCAGTTATGACTGAGAAGAAGCGTAAGGATATGGAAGATCGGAAGCGCAAGATGAGTGGACCCCAGTCCGGAGGCATCAGCCGTCCACGTTTCTCAGGCAGTTCGTCTCAGCAAGGCAGGCCTGGTCACCCGCAGGGATATCAGAATCAGAATCAGCGTCCGCATCAACAGCAGTTTCAGAGGCAGTACCCACAGCAGCAGCAGCAGTATCGTCAACATAGCCAGCAAGGAGGTAATCAGTATCAGAAGCAGAACAACCAGGCACCTCGCCTTCCTGCCCCAGCAGCAAACCAGAACAACCAAGCAGCCCCAGCACAAGGAGGAGGCAGAGGATGTTTCCACTGTGGAGAACAAGGCCACTGGGCGATGCAATGCCCGAAGAAGATGGCGCAGCAGCAGACCAACCCCAATGCTCCAACAAGGCAAGGTGTACTGCAGCCGACAGCAGGCAATCGTAACCAAGCGTACAACCGTGGAAAGGTGAACCACTTGGAGGCCGAAGCGATCCAGGATGCACCAGACGTGGCAGTAGGTATGTTCTCAGTCGAATCTCATCCCACGAAAGTGCTATTTGATACTGGTGCAACTCATTCATTTGTCACTGCAACCTGGGTAGAATTGCATAACATCTCAGTAGAGGCAATGATGCCGCCCATGAGGATTAATTCGGTTGGTGGCAAGGTGCAAACAGATAAAATATGCTCAAATATAAGGGTGGAAATAAGGGGGATAGGATTCCCCAGTGACTTAATAGTAATAGACACCCCTGGGATAGATGTCATTCTAGGGATGAATTGGTTAATGAAGTATGAAGCGAATGTTAGCTGTGACAAGAGGACCGTAACATTAAAGTCCCCGTCAGGAGAAGAGGTAGTGGCCGAGCTAAGGATGCCTAAATCAGCGGAGGGTGTCTGTCACCAGATTTCAGTTGATAGTAAGGAGCCCAACCCGCTCGAGGCTATCAAGGTTGTGTCGGACTTTCCGGATGTATTTCCCGAGGAGCTAACGGGCATGCCACCCGAGAGAAAAGTCGAATTTGCCATAGAGCTTATCCCTGGTACCGCCCCCATTTCCAAAAGAGCCTACCGAGTGTCTGGACCAGAATTGGTGGAACTCAAGAAGCAGATAGATGAGATGTTAGAGAAGGGTTACATCAGACCAAGTACCTCGCCTTGGGCCGCTCCGGTGTTGTTTGTAGAGAAGAAAGATGGTACCAAAAGGATGTGCATAGATTACAGAGCCTTGAATGAAGTCACTGTCAAGAACAAGTACCCCCTGCCAAGGATAGAAGATTTGTTCGACCAGCTCAGAGGTGCCAGCGTATTCTCGAAGATAGATCTGAGATCAGGTTACCATCAACTCAGAATCCGACCCTCGGACATACCGAAGACGGCATTCATCACCAAGTACGGGTTATATGAATTCACAGTTATGTCCTTCGGTTTGACCAATGCGCCAGCTTTCTTTATGTACCTGATGAACAGTGTGTTCATGGATTATCTGGACAAGTTTGTGGTAGTGTTTATCGATGATATTCTCATATACTCTCAAAATGAGGAAGATCATGTAGAGCATTTGAAGATGGTATTGCAAAGACTTCGAGAGCATCAGTTGTATGCCAAGCTGGGCAAATGCGAGTTCTGGATTCATGAAGTCCTATTTCTGGGTCACATCATAAATCAAGATGGGTTGGCAGTGGATCCAAAGAAAGTGGCAGATATCCTGAACTGGAAAGCACCAAAGGATGTTCGTGGGATCAAGAGCTTCATTGGAATGGCTGGGTATTACAGGCGTTTCATCGAAGGCTTCTCAAAGATTGCTAGACCAATGACAGCGTTACTAGCGAAGAAAGTTGAGTTTAAGTGGACCCAAAAGTGTCAGGAAGCATTTGAAGAACTGAAAAATAGACTGACTACAGCTCCGGTGTTAGTCCTGCCTGATGTTCACAAGCCATTCTCAGTGTATTGTGATGCTTCTTACACCGGATTGGGATGTGTGCTAATGCAAGAAGGAAGAGTTGTAGCATATTCATCTCGACAGCTGAAGATCCATGAGAAAAACTATCCCACACATGACCTGGAGTTGGCAGCAGTAGTTCATGCCTTGAAGACCTGGAGACATTACTTGTATGGACAGAAGTGTGACATCTACACAGATCATAAAAGTCTGAAGTACATATTCACCCAGTCAGAGTTAAACATGAGACAGCGAAGATGGTTGGAATTGATCAAGGACTACGAGTTGGAGATACATTACCATCCAGGCAAAGCCAATGTGGTTGCAGATGCTCTGAGCAGGAAGAGTCAAGTCAATATGATGGCCACGTACCCAATGCCATATGAGTTAGCCAAGGAGTTCGACAGACTGAGTCTCGGTTTCCTGAACAGTACGCAAGGAGTAACAGTGGAATTAGAGCCCACCCTAGAGCGGGAGATCAAAGAAGGGCAGAAGGATGATGAAAGCATCAACAAGATCCGGCAGCTAATCTTAGAAGGAAGAGGCAAAGACTTTCGAGAGGATGAAGAGGGAGTAATATGGTTCAAGGATCGATTGTGTGTCCCCGACCTCAAACCTATTCGGGAGCTGATCCTAAAGGAAGCTCATGAGACAGCCTACTCCATACACCCGGGAAGTGAAAAGATGTATCAGGATTTAAAAAGGAGGTTTTGGTGGTATGGCATGAAAAGAGAGATCGCAGAATATGTCGCCATCTGTGATAGCTGTCAGAGGACCAAAGCAGAGCATCAAAGGCCCGCTGGATTGTTGCAGCCATTGCGGATTCCTCAGTGGAAGTGGGATGAGATCGGGATGGATTTTATAGTTGGCCTACCTCGTACCCGGGCCGGCTATGATTCCATCTGGGTGGTTGTGGACCGCTTAACAAAGGTGGCCCATTTCATACCGGTGAAGACCACATACACCGGAGCAACGTTAGCTGAGTTATACATGTCACGGATAGTTTGCCTTCATGGTGTGCCGAAGAAGATAGTGTCAGATCGAGGAACGCAGTTCACCTCTCATTTTTGGCAGTAGCTACAAGAAGCTTTGGGCACCCATTTGAACTTCAGCTCGGCTTATCACCCACAGACAGACGGTCAGACTGAAAGAACTAATCAGATCCTAGAAGATATGCTGAGAGCCTGTGCGTTGCAAGACAAGTCAGGATGGGACAAAAGGTTACCTTATGCAGAATTCTCCTACAACAATAGTTATCAGGCCAGCTTGAAGATGTCGCCGTTTCAGGCACTCTATGGGCGGAGTTGTAGGACTCCGCTGCATTGGGACCAGCCTGGAGAGAGACAGGTGTTTGGCCCCGACATTTTGCTTGAAGCCGAAGAGAATATCAAAATGGTTCGGGAGAATCTGAAGATAGCACAATCAAGGCAACGAAGCTATGCGGACCGAAGGAGAAGAGAACTGAGTTTCGAAGTGGGGGACTTCGTCTATCTGAAGGTGTCACCTATCAGGGGAGTCAGAAGGTTCGGAGTTAAAGGCAAGTTAGCACCCCGGTACGTTGGACCATATCAGATTCAAGCAAAGCGTGGAGAAGTGGCCTACCAACTCAACCTACCAGAAAGTTTGTCGGCAGTGCACAACGTGTTCCACGTGTCGCAATTGAAGAAGTGTCTGCGAGTACCAGAGGAACAGTTGCCAGTGGAGGGTTTGGAAGTCCAGGAGGATCTGACATACATAGAGAAGCCAACGCAGATTCTGGAGTTCGCAGACAGAGTCACCCGGAGGAATACCATCAGAATGTGCAAAGTCAGATGGGGTCACCACTCGGAGGAAGAAGCAACCTGGGAACGAGAAGATGATCTGAAAGCCAAATACCCTGAGCTCTTTGCTGACCAACCCTGAATCTCGGGGCGAGATTCTTTTAAGGGGGATAGGTTTGTAACACCCTGAATTTGGGGGTATAAAATTTCTTTGCTCATATTCACAAATTCAGGTGTTACTTCCCTTTTCTCATCCTTCCCCAATCTTCTCATTCTCATTTCTATAGGAGAAAAGTGGTTATTTTATTTGTAACTATAGTCTATTAGCTCAAACTCCAAGGGAGTATGAATTGTTGCATCATGTTGAACCCTGGATTTCACTTTTGTTTGGTGCATAATTCTCAAAAAGTCTAATTTGAATTTGTGGCTTATTTGAATTTGAATCAAATAGAGAAAATAAAAAGAAAAGAGAAAACAAAAAACCAGAATAAAAGAAAAAGGAAAAGAAGCCCGCTTCCCCCCGCCCCCTCGGCCTTTCGGCCCATCAGGCCCATCCCGCGCGCGCCCTCCCCCCCCCCCCCCCCCCCCCCCCCCGCTCTCTCTGCCCTGGCGGGCCCGCCCGTCAGCGCGGCCGCCGTCTCCGCGCCCGCCTCCCTCTCTCTCTGCTCGCGGGCCCGGCCTGTCAGCCCCGCCTTCCCCGCGCCCGCGCCCGCTTTCCCCGCTCTCTCTGCCCGCAGGCCCCGGCTGTCAGCTTCTCCGTCTTCGCGTAACCGCCGCCCCGGTCCGCGCGTGCCGCGGACTCCGCGCCCATGTCGCGCGTGGGGCTCGCCACCACCTCGCCCTTGGCCACTTGAGCCCCGAACCTCGCTCGCCATCTCCCCCTCCCTCATTTGCGCACCCGCAGACCCCTCCCTCACCTTCCCCTCGCTGCGCGCACGCCAAAGCGCAGCCGCCATTAAACCGCCGCCGTCCCGAGCTCGTTTCCCGGCCGCCGTTGGAGCTCCGCCGTGTCCATTGCCACGGTGAGCTTCACCCCGGCGTCCGCAACCCGGGACGCGCTCCAATTTCCCCCTTCCCCTCCCTATTTCCCTCTGCCCGCGCTCACCCGCCGTCCACCGTGCAGCCGCGGAGGTCCGCCACCGTCGCCCCGGGCCACTGTCGCGTCATCGCCGCCACCAAGGAGTCCCCGGAGTTCGCCTTGAGGTAAGGAACCTCCCATGCCCCCTCTTTTCCCCGCTATTGCACTCTATCGCGTTTGATTCCTCGCTGGAGTTGTTCAACGTCGCCGCCGAGCCGCTCCGCCGTGAACCGCCCCCCTCCGGTGCCCCTGCCCCGACCCAGACCCCACCAAAGGATTCCCCGTGCCCTTCCCAACCTTCTCGGCCACTTAGGTCGCCCCAGAGACCCGCCAAGCGCCCGCGCCCCTCGTCTCCGGCGAGTCCTCCGCCGCGGGGACGAGCGCCGCCGCCCCAGCTAGCCGTAGGAGAAGCCCAGGCCGGCCACCCAATACCCACCGTCCGTCCCAGATCGGGCGGTCCCGTTTTAATTAGGCCAAACCTGATCCTGGCCGTCCGCCGGAGATCCAGCGGCCCAGGCCCGCTTCCCCCACACCCCGTCTCCCTGCCGTTTGGGTCCCGCCTGTCAGCCCGCCCGCGCGCTCGCGCTGCCCGCCGGTCCCGCCTGTCAGCCCGCCCGCGCGCTCGCGCTGCCCGCCGGTCCCGCCTGTCAGCCACCCAGGCCGCCGCGCGCTCGCGCGCCCGCCCGCATGATCTAATCCTAGCCGTCCGCCTGAGATCCGACGGTCGTAGGAGCCCGATACCCCTTCGCCCGCGCGTTTTCTTAAAGAGACCCCCGGTTTTCTGAAATTTAACCCGCCGTCCCTGGTTTCTCGCAGTTAGGTCCTCGGACCTTTTATTTAATTCAAAATAGGTACTTAGGGTATATTTTTTAACCCCTAAACTTGTAAAATTCATAACTTTGCCATATGAACTCCAAATTAGGTGCTTCAAATTGCAAAATGTTCATAATATTATTATCTATCTGTTTATGCAATGTTTCCATGCTGTTTCCATGTCCCAATTAATGGTTAATCATTAGGATAGGATTAAGGTTATTGGAACCTTATTTGAGATAAATAAAAGATAGTAGACTTTAATAAAAGTTGGAGCACTTAAGTTTATGGACTTAAACACCTAAGTTTAGGAACTTAAAACCAGATAATGATTTAATCCCACCACTGACTTAAACCTGAGTAGTGGATAATGAATCCTTTTGTATAGTCCTCTACCCTAGACCTAGAGAATACCAGAGTGCCTATCCCTTTTCTACTATGAACTTGTGATCTCTCTGCTGCATATGTTTGGTATGTTGCTTTTGTTTGTTATCTTCCCAAGTGCATAGTGTGAATGATTACTTTACGTAGACAACGAGCAGTCTGTGTTTCCCGAGGAAGTTGCAGAGGAAGTCCCTGATCAGCAGTTTGGTGAAGGCAAGTGTCCTCTGACCCATTATGTCCTATTCATTTATAACTTACTACCCCGCATTACTTACTTGAAACCTAAGGATTGACTAGCTTTACACTTTACTTTATCCTTGATGACCTTATGGGCTATTATGGTTAGCATTCTGCTATTGCCTTAACTTAATCAATGAACATGATGTGAATATTTATGATACTGTTTTCCTGATGATGTTGTGATACTCTAGGGGGCTCAGGCTGTTTCCTGAGTACCTCTCCGTAAGGACCTGTTCGTTGAGAGACCACCCGGGATAACAGTGCAACCATGAGGGTGAAATGGGGTGCCCTTAGCTAATTAATTAGAGGAACTAGAGGTGTAGTTGCTTCGCCGTCGTGCCGTCAATGGGGTCCAGGCACAGTGCTTGCTCTGCCGAGGCTGAGTGCCGAGGTTCTTTCGTTTTGCTTTTGTTAGTCACTCTCCTGCGGGGAGGAGTACTGTGTTTATCAAACTGGAGAAACCTAACGGGCAGCTACGATCTCTAGGGAATCTTTGTAACAGCTACGTAGTGATACCCTGCCGGACCACCTAGGTAGTGGTCAATGGGGATTAGCTCTCCCCAGGCAGAAAGGGAATCATGACTCATGGGTAAAGTGTGCGACCTCTGCAGAGGGTAGTGAAACTGATATATCAGCCGTGCTCACGGTTAAGAGCAGCCTTGGGATCCTCTTTGATTAGAGATACAGATGGTTCGAGATACAGGGATTATGTTATGGTTTTGGTTCGAATATGATGATGTTGTTCCTCGATGAGGAAATGGTTCATGGGTTGGTTAATGCTAAAATCTGGCTTCTACTAATGATAAATACCTGACCAACTAAAAGCAACTGCTTGAGCCTAACCCCACATAAAGCTAGTCCACCTCAGCCAAACGGGACATTTGCTGAGTACGTTGATGTGTACTCATCCTTGCTTTACCACCAAACACCAGGTTGTCCGCATTGTAACCACTTCTCAGGAGAAGGCGAAGCCGTGGAAGGAGACTTCCAGGAGTTTCAGGACTACGACGAATTCTAGGTGTGGGTTGGCGGCAACCCCCAGTCAGCTGCCTGTGAAGGCCTTATCTTTACTGTGTTTCGCTAGCACTTTGATTTAACTGTTAAGTTGATGACTATGTGGATGTCTATGACTCTGTGATGTAATAAGTTAATACCCTTTTATGTTATTATTCGAGCATTGTGCGATGATGTTCATTTATGTAATCGCTGTGTACGTGAGTTCTGATCCTGGCACGTACATAGTTCGCATTCGGTTTGCCTTCCGAAACCGGGTGTGACATAAGTGGTATCAAAGCCGTGCTGACTGTAGGACCGCTGACCTAGAGTAGCACTGGTCGTACTAAGGACTATTGACCTTCCCCCTCACCTTGACCTCTGATGTTACTTCAAAAGTCGGTCACCTCGACCAACCCTATGTTTTACTACATATATATACTATATTATACCTTGTTAAAATTTTTATCTTGTTCTGTCTATGGTTTATTCACTTGTCATATTAGTTCTGCTCTTACTCTTATGCTTACGGTGTCTTTTGTAGATGGCTCGTCTTAGACACACAGCACGTAAGTCGGTGATTCCTTTCCTGCCGTCTCGACTTGCGGAGCGTCCTCTGCACCGCACCGTGTCCGGTCAGTCGAGTCACCTGGAGAGACTGCACCACCGCCTGCGTGAGGAGCAGGAACACCGGCGCCAGCACAGAGAGCAGCAGGGCTCTTCCTCCCCACCCCAGCAAGAGGTGGAGTCCGTGAGGCCCCGTTCCTCTGTTGCCCAGCTGGAGGCGCCCCCTGCACCACCGCGGGACGTCCCGGCTGTTGGAGGAGCTACTGGAGGAGGACTTGGAGGAGACCCCGACGACGACGACTCAGACCACAGCACGGAGTCTTCTGAGCCGCAGGAGGCGGAAGGATGGGTCGCCCGACCCATCACCCGTGACGCCGCCCGCGGTTGTCACTTCCACGACGCACTCGACACCTTGCTGCGCCAGGCTTTCGACCGGCACACCTGGTCGATCGAGTATTGTTGTGTAGTCTACCAGCATAGTCGCGGGAGGTACCCGGACCGCTGGGAGGCTACCTGCCTAGTTTGCCGTCCGGAGGATGACCTCCGGGGTGCGGAGGCCGTTTCGGAGCACTATTCCATCTCCGAGAGGGACACTGCAGAGGCGGCTATGCAGGATGCAGCACGGCGTGCACTCTCTCAGTACTGTTCTTTATTCGGTGGCGTGGCCGACGGTCTTAACCTTCGGTACTACCCCCGCCGCCCTACTGGCAGCACAGAGAGTGTGGTTGTCTCCCCTGTTGGTGAGGCTAACCCTAGGTTGAGCAGCACAGTCAACCTAGTCGCAGTGCTTAACACTGAGCTGGATCACTCTCTGGACGAGCTGAGCAGGGCTCGAACGGAGATTGCGGAGTTGCGTGCTGAGCTGGCAGAGCGCCATCACCAGGAGGGTGGTTCTCCCGCTCCTGTTGGGACTCAACACCCTTACCGCTCGCCGCCACGTGGTCACCACACTTATGGTTCCCCTGCCTGTAAGACCAGGATAGATCTGGATCCTTAGATCGTTAGCGTCGAAGTTTGTAATAATTCTTAAGTCAGATGTCTCAGTCTTAGATAGTTAGTTTAGTTTGCTTATCAGTTATTTCCAATTAGCTTAGTTTGCTTATCAGTTGCTTGCATGCTTGTTATGATGAACTTGTGCTGGATTTGAATCTTTGTAATGACTGTTGCCAACCTGTGGGTTTCTCCTGCAGTTTGGCCTAGCTATAATGTTAATAAAGTCAGTTATTTAGTTGGGAAGCCATTTACTTCTACTTTCCTTTCTATCTAAGAAGCTGTGTAGAATCATAATGAGGATCAGTGAAGCTCTTTGTTCACTCAGTGCCATGAAGAATTCCGTATTCTCTTTTCTTATGCTGGAGGGTTGTAATGGACTGAGAATCGCCGTAAGGGGCTGAGAATCGCCGTTGTCATGGAGCACGCGGGATGCCATCATTACTTGTTTTACCGGGGCGAGCCAGATGGGACGCCGGTCTTGTTCCTCGTAGCCTGGGCTAGCTAGGGGTAGGGTAATGATGGCACCCCTTGTGGCATGGTCGACCCGAGCGAGGTGGTGGCTCCTCTGAGGTCGAGGTTGAGCCCGAGCCCTAGGGTCGGGCGAGGCGAAGACCGTCGTCCGGAGGTCGAGGTTGAGTCCAAGCCTGGGGGTCGGGCGAGGCGGAGACCATCGTCCGAGGTCGAGGTTGAGTCCGAGCCCTGGGGTCGAGCGAGGCGGAGACCGTCGTCCGAGGTCGAGGTTGAGTCCAAGCCCTAGGGTCGGGCGAGGCGGATACCGTCGTCCGAGGTCGAGGTGGAGTCCGAGCCCTGGGGTCGGGCGAGGCGGAGACCGTCATCCGAGGTCGAGGTGGAGTCCGAGCCCTGGGGTCAGGCGAGGCAGAGACTGTCATCCGAGGTCGAGGTGGAGTTCGAGCCCTGGGGTCGGGCGAGGCGGAGATTCCTATGGCGCCCGAGGCTGGACTTGGCTGCTTGTCAGCCTCACCCTGGCGGGTGGCACAACAGTCGGAGCAGCGCAGGCGGCGCTTTTTTCCTGTCAGGTCAGTCAGTGGAGGGGCGAAGTGACTGCGGTCACTTCGGCCTTGTCGACTGGAAAGCGCGCGTCAGGATAAGGTGTCAGACGATCCTTGCATTAAATGCTCCTGCGATCCGGTCGGCTGGCGAGGCGATCTGGCCAAGGTTGCTTCTCCACGAAGCCTGCCCGAACTGGGCCTCGGGCGAGTCGAAGGTGCGTCCGTTGCTTGAGGAGACCCTCGGGCGAGGCGCGAATCTGCCTTGGTCCACCGTTCCTGCCCGAGGCTGGGCTCTGGTGACGCGAGATCGTGTCCCTTGACTGGACGGAGCTTTGACCGGAATTGCGCCCATCAGGCCTTTGCAGCTTTGTGCTGATGGGGGTTACCAGCTGAGATTAGGAGCCTTGGGGGTACCCCTAATTACGGTCCCCGACACCACCACTGTGCCAACCATCAAGGTAAGACTAACAACAGTAAGTCACCGCCTCTCCCGAGTTTAGCCTCGGGCACCACAGGGAGCTCCGCCTCGCCCGACCCCAGCCTCAGCCTCGGGAGGGGTCGTCACCACGTTCGGCCCAGGCCTCGGCCTCAGCTCCGGCCTTGGGAGGAGGTCTCCGCCTCGCCCGACCTAGGCCTCAGCCTCAGCCACGGCCTTAGGAGGAGGTCTCCGCCTCGCCCGACCTAGGCCTCGGCCTCAGCCTCGGTCTCGGGAGGAGACACCGCCTCGCCCGAGCTCAGCCTCGGCCCCGAGAGAGGTCACCGCCTCGCTCGAGACAGCCTCGGACCGACTGCGTGAGCGGGGAAAGCAACATTATCCTACACCTAGCTAGCCACCTCAGGCTACGAAGGAACAAGACCAGTGTCACATCAAATTACTCCGGTAACAGGTAATGATGATCCCCGGCATGCGCTCTTGACGTCGACTATCCTCAAGCTCTCTATGAAATCAAAGGAACATCAGCAGGACCTAGGGCTGCACCGCCAGCCACGATTCTACAGGGCTCAAGCACTTCTCCGCCGACCACGTTAGCACATAGCTACACCCCCATATGTACAGCTGGGTCACCTCCTTGTATCTATAAAAGGAGATGCCCAGGGCCTTCCCACGGGGACGCTTAAAAGACGGACTGAGACGGCTCGCAAAAACAAAAAAACTCCTCTTTGCAACACTAGACCTCTCAAGGAACCAGGGACCCGTTCCCTCTCTCACGAAGCTTGTAACCCCTACTACAAGCACCCCGGTGCAAGATAATATAAGCCTCATCCTTCCGCTTGTGTTTCATCTTGCATCAACTCATCTGGGTAGGGACACGCGACATAAAATTCACTAGTCGGTTCGGTTGAGGGTCCCCCGGGTCTGAAACACCGACACACAGATTTCCCAATTTTTCTAGTTTCTTCTTTGTGCAAGAGCAATCATTCCCAAAGTTGGTCATTTTTACTCATAAGGGATGGGTTGTATGATATATTAAAGTTTCATAAACTTTCTCATGGGGCAAGGGTGGGGCATACTCTACTATGCAACTACCTCATTTTTATATTTTTCTCTCATAGCACATACACTACAGGAAACACCTAAATTTTTGTGGGCCAAAAACCCACGAAAATAAGCCTAAACCGACGAAAATAGCCGCCGAAAATAAGTTCGATGAAAATAGGCAACTATTTCCGTCGGTACCAACGAAAACGACTTATTTTCGTCGGCTTCCACAAGGCCGACGAAAATAGTTGGTCGGCTGATTATTTTCGTCGGCCTCGGTGGCCGACGAAAATAGGGAATGTGATTTTCGTCGGCCCCGGTGGTGGCCGACGAAAATATCTGGGGCACGTATTTTCGTCGGCCACCACCCAGGCCGACGAAAATTCAGGATACCCTCCCAAAACAGATTTTTCTGCACCTTTTATTAATTCACAGCAAAATAAACATATACACAATCACATATACAGATTTCACAAGCAATACAGTTTTCACAAACAACATTCACAAGCATGCACTCTTCACAAACAACATTCACAAACATATTCCATACATAGTCCATATATAGTCCATACATAGTTTCAATAGCATAATCACATCCATAATAAAGTCTATACATATCCATACATAGTCCATAAACAAAGTCACTACTCACTCCGGCGGGCTGTGGGAGTTTTGGCCACTCCCTCCTCCGCCACCAGGAAGGTGGCCACTCCCTCTAGAACCATGGACGAGGAAGTCTTGGACGTTGACAGCACCCTCCGATCCATGAGCATGTGACGCTGAACCCTGCAATTCATCAATCATTCAAATAAGGCTGTGTTTTGCTATCCCTATACATATATATACATTGCTGTGTTTGATCAATATTTGCATAAAACTAAACATGGAACATCACCTGTGATCCATGGTGATGAGAAGGTTGTGCATGCATCCACGGGTACTGTTGTGCTAGCCACCCCTGAGGTGGTGGCACCCACCCCATCGGTGGCGGTGCCATCCACACTTGAAATGGCTGAGAGCCCACCAGTCCTTGGGGTGGTGGAGGCGTCCAAGTGCCTGGAGGTGCCTGCGTCCACCCAACACCGGTCCACTGTGGCTGCGATGCTGGAGCTTGTCCTGGCCACTGTCCCCATCCTTGTGCCTGCGAGTCATTTTTGATAATAAAAAAAGAGTTTCTATGGAATTGAAGTGTTCAGATAGTGTTACCTGGGGAGGGCGAAAAGCGGGCAAGTTCATATCAGGCCCGAGTCGAGTAGTCATTTCCTGCAAATGGATGAAACGTTAGAATCGCAACATTATACTTTGAATTCAATGACGACACGTGTAACACCCTAGGTGTTACTCAGGGTGTCCACCCAGGGCTACCCCATTTAACCTATTATCACATGTGGGTTAGTTGAGCAAAGTGCATCAAACTTGGAGTTCAAGGTCCTAAGCAAGTGCAACCCATCTTGGATATCATGCCTTAGCTTGTCATGCACATCTAAGGGGAGAATTTCCCAAAACCCTAAAGCAAACCCCTCTTGGGCAATAGGAACCCTAGATGTAAGTATGATCAAAAGGTCATGTAAACCTTATGATCATGGCTTAGGCCAAATATAAAAGTAGTAGAATACTTCATAACCTACAAATAATAGTAAGGAAGTAACCCCAAAAAGATTTCAGAAAAGCCCCAAAAAGTTCACCAAAGGTTGAGCACAAGAGAAAATTTCAGGATTTGCCTAAGTCTAAAAACTAACCTTTGAACAAAGATCCCACATGTTCACCTTAATCCAAAATTCAAAACACTTCGACCCAATTGACAAAGTGGCACCAAATTAACCCTAGAATGCCCTGGAAAGAGGTGACACCTACCCTAGGGCATTTGACACGACTTGGCACCATTTTTGTCTCGGCTTGGACCTAGCTGACATAGCCAACTTCTCACCCCTCTATCTCCCTACCCCGACCATATCTTGACTTGGAACTCACAGCAAAAAGGTAGGATATGGAGCAGGGAAGAGACCGCACACAGTGACTTTGCCAAGATACGCACGCTAAGGTGCTCAAATCTGCCGTTGAACCATGGCAGAAGCGAGCTCCCACTTGTTCGACGTGGGCTGACACCCGGGGGCGTGCTCAGAGCACGCCCGTGCGCGAACCCCCGCGCGCCCGCGGCCGCCCGTGCCACGGCTATAAAGCCCGTCCCAGTGCTCGGCTGCCTTCCCCATTGCCTCCTCCGTACCGCGCCTAACTCCCCCGAGCCAGCCCTTAGCTCCGGCGACCTCCCCGCGACCCGCCAGAGCCGCCCGAGAGCAACCACCGTGGCCAGCCCCTTTCCCGTCCTCCTCCGTTCGATCCAAGCCTTCAGATAGCTTCCTTGTGAGGCCGTGAAGCTTACTCAAGCTTGAACCGAGGACCCGCGTCACCGGAATAGCGAAACCGTGCTTGCCGGAGTTCATCACCCCGCCGGCGCACGTGGACCGGGTAAATCACTGCGCCATTTTTCGATTCAATGCACAGATAGCCTCTACACCACCCCGGGAAGCTCACCGTGCCATTGGATTGGACTAGGTCGCTGTGGTTTGGCCGGCACACCCACCGCCGACGAGGACCCCCGCCTGCGCACGTCGACCGAGCGATTCCGTCCATCCCCGCCGTCGAGCCGTACATCGCTGTGACCGCCAGAGCCTCCCCGAGCTAACCCTACCCCTCACCGGACCTATCTCACCGCCGGTAAGCCGCGCCACCCCTTTGTTCTCTGCGGTTACTGTTTACACTTGGGAGGGACCGCGGGGGAGAGGAAGAGAAAGTCAGGGGTTTTGCGCATTGTCAGTCACACAGAGGAATAGTGGCGCAAGGGTAGAACTGCGAAGATTAATTAGGAAAGACCCTGGGGACCTCGGTGTAAACTGCTTTTTCTGAAAACCATATTAAACCTGACTTTAAATTTGAACAGAAACTTTGAAAATCCATAACTTCTGTTTAGTTCATCCAAATTTGGTCAAACCAATTTTGTCAGAATCTAAATAATATAACCTACTTAAGAAAAATATAAAACCCCCTATGTACTACAGAAAACTTTAAGGTTCTGATTTAATTGCTGTTTTGGCCAAAAGCTCAATAATAGGAAGAAAAATAGTTGTACTATTTGACTAGGGTTAATAAAATTTGGAAAAGTTTATGTCCACCTACTGACCTAATTAAAAATGCTAAACCTCTCTGTCCACCCCATTAAGTTAGTTTTTACCACTTATTTTACAATATGCTTAAGGTTAAGAAAAATAGAAAATGTGATTTAAATAATGACCCAGGGGGCACCCCTATTTTTGTTAGGATACTTACTTAAAATAGTTCACTAGAAAAATCTATCATACCCTGGTGTGGTATAAAATAAGTAGGATCCCTTTTATTTTAAGAAAACAAGGAAAGCTTAGAAAAACCCTACAAAAATAACCCTAAGGTGAAAACACCTCAAACCTTGGGATGACAAATGTTTGGTTATTATGAACATAGGAAAAATACAAAATCTGTTGTTTGATATATTTCAAATGACAAGTTAGTTATAAGCACCTTTTTGGCATAAAACTTTAGAAAATCACAACTAAATAACCACCAATTAACTTTTTGTGATTTTTGGCACAGAGGTTTATTATTACTGTTAGATGCCAACAAAAATAACCCTTAGGGCAGAACCTACTCCTAGTTAAGAGTTGTAGTACAAAGTGGCCCATTTTACACAACTCTTGTTATTTTTGTCTAAAACATAGCCTTCATATTTTAAGCCTCAGGTTCTTACAACAGGCTAGAATAGCAAATGGCAACCCACTGTAATTTTTACAGAATTTTTGGAAAATGTTAAACCACTGTCGTAGTTCAAACCTACACTAGAAACCATAAGTAGAAAATGAAGAAAGGGAAAAGTGAATAACAGGAAATTAGTGTCATCCTAAAAACTCTTTATAACTTGTCCACTGAAGTATATAAAGGCAATACCAATTCCCTATACTTATCCTCAATAAAAACTTAAACCTAAAAGTGATAAACATAACCCACTAAAAGCCCCGCATGACCAAGGAACCCTAAGTTACTCCTTAACTCAGTTTTCTTCTTTAGCATAATGTTATTAAATCCTGCATAATCATGACATATATGTTCATTGCATTCGATAGACTGTAACCTTGCTGACGGAGAGTACGTCCTCGTGCCGGAGCAAGGAGCTGCTCAGGAGGTAGCCCCAGATCCAGCACCCGAGTCTGCACCAGAGGATCTGCCTGCCCCAGCCTTGGAAGGCAAGCCCCGGTTTTATGCATAACCGTTTATATATGCTATTTTACTACACTTAATGTTTGTAGGCTTGTACTGTGCACTTAAGTGTAGGAGTTGACTGAAACCCTAGTTGCATGAACTCAGGATTCCTTTTGAGATGGATACTAGTATGCTAGGTCGAGTAGCTGCTTTACTAATTAAGGATCTCGGTAGAAGTCGAGTGATTTTTCCAGCACTCGCGCGAGGTCAGGAATTGATTGTACCCACTTTCATATCATACTGAGGTTGGTCTGTGGACACAGATCCCGGGGGATGCGTGGTCTACGAGATAAAATTTGGAATAAGGATTAACGTGCGGATACCTGTGTCAAGCATTTGAATGTACTAAGCACATACCGAGAAATATGGTAAATCGGTAAACCTAGTACCTGATTGAACCTGCCAGTGGACTTTACCCCTCACGCAACCTGAGACGTGGTCTCCCATTCCGGTTATGGTGGGTACAAGTGCGGTCACTGCACGACGGCAGTCGGGGTCAGTGAGGCATTGTACGCCAAGGCGGTGAGCCCTGATCTGCTGCCAGGGAATCGATGGGGACGGTTGATGTGTGTGGGGACGGAGTGCCTCGCCACGTCGTGTGTTTAGGTTTACCTTGCAAGGATAAAAACTCGATTCGAATCGTCTGCTTCTCGCAGCTAATGAGACTGCTTGATCCATTGTACTGCATTGAGTAACAAGTGGAAATATGATGAGCTGATATAAGATGTTGATTGCTAATAATATTTGCTACTATGTATGAGTAGATAGTACACATTTAGCCTTAAGAGAGTCACACTTGAATTGACAAAGTTAAAACTTGACTTAGAAACTCAGCTAGTGCTTTTGGCAACCAAACCCCACGGCCAAACAGCTGCATGTCTAGAGATAGAGGAGTAGACTCCTCACACCGGGTAAGTCTAGCTGAGTATTAGTATACTCAGCCTTGCTTGTGGCACAATTTTACAGGTTCTCTGGAGGACATGGTTGCCGGAGTGACTTGGCCGTCCATCTTGCCACCGGGTTGGACTGTCGAGTGGGACCCCACCTCGGCTGAGGAGGAGCATGAGGAGTGATGGGACAGGCTTCCCCATCTCTCTGTTTATTTACCGTTAGTTTTATTCCGCTGCATTTCGAACAATGATGGTTACTTTTGCAAAAAAAAACTCCGATGATGATGTAATAATTTAATACTCTTACATGCATGGTTTTATGCTTTATTGTATTTGCTCTGTGACTCACCATCGAGTGAGATTGTGGTACTTGATCCTGTCAGTGGCCGTGTCGGACTAGATCCGAGGGATTGACGGGTTATTCCCATTTAAGTGTGGTCTAGCCTCTAAGGCAGGGCTTAGGCACTTAAGTTGGAATAATTCGGGCGGTTCCGCCACAACACGTGATGAGATAGATGAATTACCTGAAAATAAGAAGCCATATATTGCGCCAGCTGTCCAACTTGCTCCTGCGCTGCTCGAGCCTGCTCCTGTGCTGCTCGAGCCTACTCCTGTGCTGCCTGAGTCTCCTCCTCCAGTTGAGCCTCTCGAGCAGACCTGGAGGAGCGAGAACTCCCTCCCGAAGGCGATGCCTTCCCTTGACCTATTGTCCTGTTATACTCCACAACGCCGGGGCCAAAGGCAAACCTGCATGATACACATAGTTGAGCCATTAAGTGGACACATTCTTGTTAATGAAATCGTCGAATCAAACACAAACACCTCACCTGCCATGCTTTCTACCCCCACCACTGTGGTACAACGCCGAGGCATCTAAGTCTGAATGCATCCAGTCGAAGTTAGGCCCATGGCGTTGAGTCATTTCCTCCCCATATGCATTCTGCAAAGAAAGTTAGAGTTGGAGTTAGACACAAAACATGCAATTTAATTCGTAAATACAAACTTGTTTACCATTTTCTCCCTTGCCGCCTTGCTGCATAGCACATCAGGGTTCACTAGATCAGGGCCACGGTGACCACGGACGTAAACCTCCATAAAACTTGGAGCAACTCCACTTTCAGCTTCCTGCATGAAAAAGAAGAGTTAAACCATAGAATTTTTATAGACGTAACATACAAGTTTGATTTATATACTTACCATGCGGCGTGTGGTACCAATGTGTCCATCAGCGCCGTACCTGTGCCCCGGTCCTTCAGTGCCACGGTTGGTACGGTGCTTCTGGGACTCTGCAATCCACTCAGGCGACGCCCATCTCTTAGCCAACCACCTCCATGCTTCCATGTCCTTCGCCAGCCAATCCACAACACTCTCCAGGTACTGCTCCTCTGTGAGGTAGATCTCATTGGCCCCTAATGCTTTGCTCATTTTTTGCCCCTTTATCTTCTTGTAGTAGTAGTTGACGGCCGCGATGCGAGCATTGTACATGGCATCCTTGATTACCTTATCAGTGCACTTCCGAAAGTGCCTCTTCACACGTGCCCACTGAGCCTGATCCTCCTCGATCTCATTCGGCAATTGGAACCTCCCCTACATATCAATGGAGAAGTTAAGTTAAAGTAAGATTAGGAGAAGCAATAATTCAGTGAATTGCTTATATAAGAAAGTAAACTCACCCAGAACTCGTCCCACATAGCCACCTGACAAGTCCTTCGTTTTTGTTTCGAACTTCCCCCTCCACTACTGCTTTCCCCTGGCTCCCCTGGCTGGACATAGTCCTTCAGACCCCAGTCGGCCCACTGCATAGCCGCGAACCTCTCGCCATTGAGCTCCACCATGCAAGGGTAGTAGAAGCGACAGAGGCTACCCAACACCGCGTTCACCTTGGGACGTCTGCCTGTACCGTCCCAAGTCAAGTCTTCCCATGACCTACAAACATTAATAAAACAAGTAAACCAGTGCAATCACGTTCACATTAAAAAATTAACACAACAGAAATAAGCCCCACCATTCTCCATGCGGCCGGATGAGCCTCCTCTCGGCAGGTCTCGGACCAAGCGCATTGCTCTTTTTATACCTAAGTATACAAGTAAACTAAGTATACAATCACGTTCACATTTTGATTGCAACCCACCAAGCCCTAAGGCTTGGGTGAGGATATGGCAGGTAGTACACCTGTTTTGCCTGATTTGCAAGGACAACATCGCTCATACTGCTCGGAATCCTAGAGCTATGCTTCACCTCGACATTACCATACTTGTCGACACGAGTCCCACTATGAGCATCAAACCAGTCGCACTCGAAAAACACGACTTTAAGTTCCTTGGGGCCATCGAAAATCAACTCTACAATGTTTTGAAGAACATCGTAATAGTCCACTACTTTGTCATCGTCAACATATGAACTTGCCAACACACCACTATTGGTGGTGGCTGCCAATGGTCGACTCTTCTCCAATTTCGTGGTTCGGAAGCGATATCCATTTACATCATAGCGAGTATAGTTCCGGACGGATACAGAGGTATGTGCCATTTGCTGCAAGTCCGGGTGCACAGAGTTTTTGGAAACCTATACAAGGAATTAGTATATGCATTATATCTTCCAAGTCCAAAATTCAAAGATTAAGTATGGACAATGAGAGAACGATAATTACTAACATAATTACAAAACCACTGCACGAAGTTTGGTCCACCTTTCAACCCATCACGTCGAAGATTTTCTAATTGGATGGCCGTAGGTTTACTAGTAGATTTCCAACATTCTTCATCAAACATGCTGGACATATTAGAAACATGGAGATTACACACTATAGAAATTATGAGATGAGAAAATGGACGTAACTATGAGGAAAACATACTCGAACGCCTCCTGTGTGCTGTCAATATTGCTATACATATATAGCATTAGCGTGTTCAAATCTGATCCTTCAATGTGACGTACACTCCCTTTTCCAACTGCTTTACCCGAATTCGCAAAAATTTGAAGGGTGCTTTGGGGCGATTCATTTTTGACATGAAGTCGCACTGAAGGAGCAAACACATTGTTGGCTCGAGCAAAATACCTGGTTGAGAATTGAGATATCTCCTTAAGGGCAAAAGCCTCCGCAATACACCCTTCGACTCTAGCCTTGTTGCGAACAGACGCCCTGAGCTTTTTCAACGCCCTTTCTATAGGATACATCCACCTGAATTGCACTGGTCCACCTACCAAAGCTTCCCAAGGCAAATGCACAATTAGATGTTGCATCACATTGAAGAATCCTTGCGGGAAAACCTTTTCAAATTTACAAATAAGAATTGGAATTTCTTTCTCAAATTTCTGCATCAACCTCTTCGATACCGTCTTTGCGCATACTTCCCTATAGAAGTAACTCAGCTCTGCAAATATGCTCCAAAGCTCATCCTTAAAATAGCCTCAAAACATCACGGGCATCAGCCTCTCCATAATAATATGGTAGTCATGGCTTTTTAAACCGATCAATTTACCGGTCTTCAGATTGACTGTCCGTTTCAGATTTGCCGCATATCGATCTGGAAATTTCAGATTCTTCAACCACTTAAATATTTCTTTCCTTTCATCTGGCTTGAGGCAGTAATCAGCTCGCGCCCTACTCTCATGCCCTTTATCGCTTACTTTCAACTCGAGCATCGGTCTCTTACAAATTTCAGCCATGTCTTTTCTTGCCTTCATATTATCTTTTGTTTTATCAGTCACATCGAAACATGTGCTTATGATACTTTCAGCAATGTTACGCTCTTGGTGCATCAAGTCTATGTTGTGCGGCATGATCAAGGCTTTTGCATACGGAAGCTCCCATATTGATGAAATATGGGTCCAGTTGTGGTCCTCCCTGTAGCCTTGGAACCTATCATTTTCTCCTTGCTTCAGACAAGCATGCCATGCCATTATCTGCGGTGCAGTTTGCCTCTTTGGTGGCCCATTTCTGATTTTGGCTCCACTTCTGAATGCAGTAAGCGAATTCCTGAAATCATGCTTGAATGGAGTCCAACGTCAATGAGCATCAAAGAATGACACTTTCCCACCATGCTTCAATCTGAATGCATCCGTATCATTCATACATATGGGACAGCACAACCGACCATGAACACACCATCCAGACCAATCTCCATACGCCAGCAGATCATGCACTGACCACAAATAAGCAGCGCGCATGGTAAACTCCTTTTCAGTATGGCTGTCATAAGCCTTCACACCTCTCCACAATTGTTTCAGCTCTTCAATTAAAGGGCGAACAAACATATTCAGCTTTGGCCCTGGATGCTCGGGGCCTGGGATGACTAGTGCAAGGAACATGAACTCTTCTTTATTGACCAACTTAGGAGGAAGATTATATGGCACAATGAAGACTGGCCAACACGAGTAAGGGCTTGCACTGGTATTGAAAGGTGTGAATCCGTTCGTCGATAGACCAAGCCGTACACTCCTAGGGTCGTTTGCAAATTCGGGATCAAACTCGTCAAATGCCTTCCACGCATCACCGTCCGATGGATGGACCATTATGTCTGGATCAGTGACGAGACGTACACCATTCTTTGGCCACGTCATATGCAGAGCTATTTCCTTGTTGAGGAACAACCTTGAAAGCCGAGGAATAATGGGCAACCGATGAAGTTGCTTAGCTGCGACCTTTGTAACTACCAATTCACCCTCATCATTTGTCACCTCGACATATCTAGAAGCTTCGCAATGCTTACAACGGTCTAGCTTGTCATCCTCCTCAAAGAATAGCATGCAACTGTTGGGACACACGTCGATCTTCTCATATGTCATCCCAAGACCAGCCAACATCTTCTTTGCGAAGTACATATTCTTTGGCAACTTATGATTCTCCGGGAGAACCTCGCCCATCAGTTGGACGATGTCGTTGTAAGCACTGTTTGAAATGTTGTGCTTCGACTTTATCGCCATTAGTCTTGTGAGAGTCCCAAGAACTGACATCTGAGTGTGTTCGTGCAGTCTCTCTTCTCCTGCGGCGAGTAGCCGGAAGAATTCCTGAGCATCGCATGGAAGCTGCCCCGGCTCCTCAGCGTTCATTTCAACATCCCTACCAAGATCATGCAACATGTCGTCCATCCAATCATGATCGTCATCAAGTTCCACCTCCGCGTCAACGTGTCTAATAGACTCTCCATGCCGGTACCATACAAGGTAGTTCGGCATAAACCCACTTTTGCAAAGGTGTTTCTCCATTTCTTCCTTCTTCTGAGGCCACTTGTTCTCGCAGCGATTGCAAGGACACTTCACTAGACGACCAGTTGCATCTTTGAAAGCGTGCTTAAGAAAAGCCTTTGTTACACCCATCCATTCATTCGAATGTGCCCCATCCTTTCTCCACCCGTCATACATCACCCTCCGATCACCGTCCATTTCAAAGGCTAAACAAAAGACAAAGAACATCAACGATCGTCTGTGGCTTAGGTGAACTCCCTATTAGGTAAAGGCCCTAAACCCACCCAAGAGTGTAGGTCGATGCTTGTGATTTGTGACGTGTAGCCTACGATTGCCACGAAATTTCGGCAGCATAACCCCGCTGCTCTCCAAGCACATGCCTGAACATGGTGTGTTGGAGAACAACTGGGTTACACAACCGAAATTCCACGTTAATCGTAAGGCACATGTCATAAATCACAAGCATCGACCTACACTCTCAGGCTGTCCAAATTACGTGGACAATTCCAGAACGACGAACCTCACAAGCCAATGTGACGTTCGTCGTTTCCGAACGGGTGACGCATACGGTTCGCTACGGTTAACGATTAAAACTAAACTCTAAACATTAAACTAAACTCTAAAATTAAGATAATAGAATGAGACATTGAGGATAATGAGGCACTAATCACTGATGATCACTGATCACCACTGATCTAGCATGCACTCTTCACTATACAAAACCAATTCACCATTGCCTTAACAATCTGTATAACGGTTAACGGCCGCCACGGCACGCGCACGACACGCCGCGGCCTCCGCGGCCGCCACGGCCGCCATGTGCATCAAATGAAGAAGGGAGACGGGGAGGCTCACCGCGGGGAACGAGGGCGGCATCGACGGATGGCGAGCGCGGCGTGGACGGACGGCAGGCTCCCTTCTTCGCGACAGCGGCCACGTGCTCCCTTCTTCGCGGGTGGGCGGCGCGGCGGCGCGCTCAGGCGGGGCGCGGGCGGCACGGCGAGGGCGGGCGGGCGGCGCGGCGAGCGCGCGCGGGCTGCATGCGGCGGCGCGCTCCCTTCTTCGCGGGCGGGGCGCGGGCGACGCGGCGAGGGCGTAAGGGCCGCGTGCGGCGGCGCGCTCAGGCGGGGCGCGGGCAGCTCGGCGAGGGCGGGCTGGCGCGGCGCGGCGAGCTCGGCGACGCGAGCGCGGCGAGGGCGGGCGAGCGCGGCGAGGCGAGCGCGGCGAGGGCGGGGCGAGCGCGGGGCGAGCACGGCGAGGGCGAGGCGAGCGCGGGGCGAGCGCGGTGATGGCGGGCGGGCAACGGCGCTTCTAGAGATGGACGAGCGAGAGCGAGAAGATGCGCTGAGGCCGGATGGACGATTAACGGTTAAGGCCGACGAAAATAGAGGCCGGTTAATGACTAATTTTCATCGGCCTGGCTAAGACCGACGAAAATACCCCACTTATGTTCGTCGGCCTAGCTGCGGCCGACGAAAATACCTTTCGTATTCTCGTGGGCCTGCCCACGAAAATATTTACTAGCCCACGAAAATAGACCACATTTTCGTCGGTCACGCTGGCCGACGAAAATAACATTGTATTTTCGTGGGCCGACCGACGAAAATAGTCCGGCCCACGAAAATTTATGCTTTTCCTGTAGTGATAGCTTAGGTGTTTAGGAAAAATAAGGTTGCTCACTGTTTTCTACTTTTGGTTCCTCTTTTTATTTTCTAAAGGTATTTGCAAAAACCTAACTTTATTTGTTTAACCCACTTACCTTGGTGTTCTGAGGTGGTTAATATTTTTGTAGTGGTATAACAATGGTCAAGTGACTACCAAAATTTTCTTAGCATTAGTGCATAGGTCCTATTATTTTTAACCATTATCTTACTCAAATACTCAATACCTAAATTAAATAATGAACTCCAAAACAGTACTAGACTACGGTTCAACATATTTTTCCCACGAACTTTATCACTTAAGCATGCCAGAAAAAATAGTGTGGCTCTCTGGCTTCTACTTTTAGTTTCCTTTTTTCTTTTTCTAAGTTTTGGGCAAAAACAGGTTTTGGTGAATAAACCATGCTTCACTTTGTGGACTGTGGTGTTCAGTATTTTTAAACAGTGTTACTACTTGATTAGTGTCTCCATAAATTTTCTTGACTCCTGCAAAAGAACTTTCCCATTTTTGTCTCCTTTTTCTTTGATTAGGCAGTTTGCTTATTTAATTCAAAACCTTAAAACAAGTTATTGCACATAGGTGATTATATATTTTTGGTTGAAAGCTTGAAGTACACAAAGTTTAACAAAATTGGTCTCATAAAATTTGGGTCGGTATTCATTAAGTTACATATTTTTGAAGCTTGCTGCAGAATTAAAATGCATTTCCAATTAAAAGGAAAAGTTGTTTTCCACTCGGCCCCGTGGCTTTGTCCACTGTTCTCTCTTTCATTTATGTCCTTGAGCTCCTATTCATCTGGGTCACTGACAGTGCAAAAGGGCCCTCAGGTTTTTAAGGCTCTCAACCCGCGCTCCAGTAGCTGAGGGCAAAAGAAAATATAGATATGACTGAAAAAATAAAAAAGGTTAAAATAAGAATCGAACCAACGACCTAGAGCTAAAAGTATAGTAGCCCATCCATTGCACCAAATCTTTATTTATGATTATAATGGAAGATATAAAAATTTTATAAATTTAGATATGGCTGATGCCATTCTAAGCCATAATGGGTCCTTCGCCACTGCCGCGCTCCCTCCTCCTCTCGCTGGAACAGTGCTTAGAACAACGACGAGAAATTACGACTCACCTGGCGCAGTAGCATGTCGGGGGTTGGATCGTAGAGCTTCAGGTTGGTCAGGCGAACTTGAGGGAGGCGGTGATCGGCTGGTGGCGAGCGGAGCAAGCCGGTCCACGGGCACAGGCGGGTGTAGGTCGCCGGAGAGCTTCAATTTGGGCCTGGTGTGGTAGAGCTTCGGGGCAACGAGAGATTTAATTGAATGCACTACCTTTTACTACTCGCAGCCCAGTAACTAGTTACAAATCCTCCTCCGAATAATCGTTCGTCTTCTTGGTTGAACCGATGGCTTAACACTACACACGGTTTTCTTCATCAGACGCTTGTGTGCGTGCGTCGGTTGGAAACGGAAACGGAGTACAGTATATCTTGGGTGTTTGAAGCGATTGGTGCGCAGTGCACTGCAGTGATTTTGGACAGTATCTTGTGCATCCACAGCCTGACTTTTTGTACAGTGCTGCACCTGCCTGGGCGCCGACGGACAAGTCGAGTAGGCAGCACACAAACACAAACACATGCATGGTCTGTTCCTGCCTGCAGCTGCAGCTGCATATCTTGGATGATCTGCTTTGCTTGGGGCCTGTGCATGCTGTGAAACACATCACCTGATCAAATAACTGTCGTCCAATCATGATGGTCCTATGTATCTTCTTAACAGATAGATTGTCGTGAAGTTGCGATGCAGGTTCCTCGTCGCTCCTGGTTTACAATTATCGATCGAGCGAGGTTGGTTGCCATCCACCCTCCTGACAGGCAATCATCGCGCGCGATTCTGGCCCTATTTGTTTGTGTCTTTTCCAGCTCCTCCTGACCACCAAAAGTTGCTCCAGATTGTCAAACGTCCTGGCTTTTCAGCCAGCTTTTATAACAATCGCTTTAGTAAAAACTGTCCAAAATCAACATGAACACAAAATTGGTCGAATCGTTACGATAGTAAGAATTTGTTGCTTTTTAGATTCTGAACCCTTTGAACCACTTCATCTTCTTTCGCACGTAATCCACACGATACTCAAATTTTCCCACAACCAGATTCTCAAAAAAGTTGATCAGAAAAAAACGGAACCAATAGGCTCTTAATCCCGTGCTTTGCAACTGTTGGCCGGTTGATGTTCGAATTCGTTCTCGACTGTCGTGTTTGTTTCTTGATGAATATAACTGACTGACTGGCTCAAAATATTAAAGGCTTCATTCTTGTAGGCCGCAGCATATCAGCGTACAGATAATGAAGGGCATAGCGTAGCCTATACATAACCTGAAAACATCAGTACGTACACCTTTATTTGAACATCTAAGGGCTTGGGATCCTTCATTCTCTTTGCTCTCATACACGCATTAAGGGTGTGTTTGGTTGTAATGACGAGACGGAATAGAATGTGACGATCCCTTAGATTTAGATTAATTATGTTGTTTGATTCAGGGTCAACTAGCTGAATGCCCGTACGTTGCAACGAAAATATATAATACCAGTATACTACGATAACTTATATACAAAATGTGTATTATAAGAAAATGTTTCATAATCAATTTGTGATTCTGGCCATACATAAATTTTGTTATTTATAATCTATCTGTTTCACCACTACATTGTAACCATCAGTATCATGCAGACTTCGATATATTTCACGATTTGCATGGTCTCATTATTGGGGAGCACGTTTCACACATACCGGAAGAAATTCCCTCGTACATCGTTAGTCATCGGACATGTACCACCATATGCTCTTGCTTAAACAAAAAGGCAAGTGTGTGTTTGCGAAAAGAGTTAAAGACAAGTCGGCACTGTAGGAAACGGGTGACGCCTAAGAGGGGAGTGAATTAGGACTTCTAAAACTTTTACTAAACTAGACCACAATTAAATCTCTAGAGCAAAATCTATGCAAATAATCAAACTAGAATGTGCAAACTAGGTTTTGTCTAAGTGTTGCTATCTCTACCGCAAAGGCTAAGTTTCAATCTACACTAGATAAGTATGTATACAAGATTGAAACTTAAATGCTTAATATAAATGCAGAAACTTAAAGAACAAAGTAGAGATGCAAACTCTCGTGGATGACGCCGGTATTTTTACCGAGGTATCCGGAACCACGCAAGGTCCCGACTAATCCTCGTTGGTGCCCCTACGCAAAGGGAAGCCCACGCGAGGGCCAAGCACCACGGTCGAGTAACTCCATAGAGAGCCGCGGGCTTTCTCCACGCGCAAGTGGTGCTCCGCTTCCGGCTCCTCTCGGACACTCCCCGCCGTCTCCACTATCGAGCTTCCGGCCGAAACGTCGCGGGCCTCGTTCCCTCCGATACACGGTGGCGGTCGTGACACAAACGCGGTTGTCACGGTCTCGCAAGACTCTATCCCCACTCGGTATAATTACAACGACTCACGCAAGAGCCGAGGGGTTGTGTGGTTTTACAAAACTCACTCAACTAACTAGGGTTTACCTAGAGCAAGCGCTAAAGCGGTCTAACTAACCTAAGCACTTCGCAAAGCACATACGCTAATCACCGAGTGATTCTATTAAGCACTTGGGTGTTTGAGCTCTTGGAAATGTGCACTATATGCCTTGGTATGTTGCTTGGGCTCCCACACCTTCAAATGGCCAGTTGGGTGAAGTATATATAGGCCCCAACTCAATTCTAGCCGTTGGAGAAAAGCTGCAATTCTCTGCGGCACACCGGACAGTCCGGTGGTGCACTGGACAGCGCACTGTAGCCTGTCCGGTGCGCCTAACCGTTGCTCTGTCAGAGCAGGTGACCGTTGGTGCCGCAGGCTTTTCCACTCCGGACAGTCCGGTGGTCTTCTCTCCGAGTGCCACCTGAAACTAGCCGTTGGGCTAGAGTTCCCTGGTGCACCGGACAGTCCGGCGTGTGAACACCGGACAGTTCGGTGCGCCTTTGCACAGACAGTCCGCAGCAGCACACTTGGACTTTTCTTGGATCTTCTTAATGTCTTCTTTTGAGGTGTTGCTGTGACGGAACCTCCCAAGTCATTAGGCCCACCTACAGTTGTCCTTGTCCAACGAACATCAGACAACCCTGCAGATGCCCCTGAATCACTTGACAAGTTCGGTATCTACTTTTCTTACCTTTCCCAAGAGCGTTTCACCCGTCACGCAGACATTACAAGCATCGGAGTTACGAGAATGCGGAAGCGATTACATAAACGTACACTTATTTAAAAAGTAAGATAAAGTTATATATTACAGACCAGGATTACTTATGAGTGCAGAGTAATATTATTACACACCAAGGGAGGCAAAAAAAACCCCTCCCAATAAGTTTTAAACAAAAGTTCTTATGGAGGAACTCTTCCTCCCGCAGCTTTACTCTTGCTTTTCTTCTTTTGGGACCACCTTGGAACAGAAACAACAAAAGTTTGTTGCTTCCTCACCTAAAAACAATAGGGAATAAAACCCTAAGTATGGAATTACTCAGCAAGACTTACCTGACTAAAGAAATGACTCTCAAGGGTATGATGGTTATAAGGGAGTCAAGGTAAGGTTTCTCAATGATCAAAGACTCTGTTTTGCAAAAATGCTTACTAAAAGTGGATCCTCAAAAATCCAGTTTTATTGTCAGATTAGGTAAAATTACCTGCATCTAGAGTTCTTTCTACCCTAGTTCAAACACTTGACCTGCACTAGCCAATTTCTTAACAAGCCTTTCATCTTTACTGGAATTCTACGTATAGGGCAGTGACCAAGTCTTCATAACCGCGAAAGTACGGCGATCCAAATCGATTATACTCAGCTGAGGATCTCCAATCACACGACATATGTAGCACTTAACCCTTGCATATGTCAACCCGCCACCGGGGTTCTTAAGACCAGATCAGGTTCACATCAACCGAGAGCACAGATACACCACCGACCAGCCTTTTGCCACGGAGGGTACACGCTACTCTCGCCACCGCTCCACGCCCATTGCGTGTTATCTTATTCTGGCCTTAGTCTGCCCGAGGCAAGGCTTACCCATGACGAGGCATGTGACTAGTTAAAGGGTCCTCGGTCATCAAGCCTACATCGACACGGTCCTTAATCGACTCAGACGGAGACACTACACCGAGACTCCTTTCTCGTGCAAGTCACCCGCCCGGTCTCAGCTTAATCATTTCAACCCAAGGTTTGGTACCTGGCAGAGGTACATCTTTTCCGATGTTGAACCCATCACGGCCATAATGGATCCACCATCAAGTTTTGTTTTCAAAAACATCCAACCCACTTTTGCCATATCATCTTTTGTAAAAACAAAACATTTGTTTTTCTAAAGCAAGGCTAAGCATCAAAATCTTTTGTAAAACAGGTGATCAAGGAAGGTAATCAAATTTAAGGAAGGTAATGCAGGAATTGTTTTATCAATCAACTCCTATCACCTAATGCAACAAGCAAGTGATAAAGATCTTTAAATCACAAGGAGGTGGCAAATGCACTGGGGCTTGCCTTTGTTTATAGGTGATTCAGGCTCGGATCCGCAGATGTCAAAGTAAAAACAATTTCCTGCCTGATGTTCCGCAGGTGGTGGTGGTGAAGTCTTCTCTTCTTCTACTTCAACCTCTTCTTCGTGTTCTAAAGATAACCATACATAATAATGAATGCCCATGTAATGCTCATGAGAATGCAAAGATAATAAGAGTTTATTATCTAAGGTCTTGAATACAATTTTCCTTCACGGTTCTTTGGGAAACTAGGGTTTCCGTAGTCAGTAAAGGAATTCAAAGGGCAGAGGGGTAGGGTTTTGGGTTCTAAGTATCAAACAAGGTCCAAATCAAACCAAATTCTACCCAAGGTTTCTAGATAATGTTTAAAGTTCAAATAAAAAGTTTGGGCATTTTTGGAATTATTATCTATTTTCTAAAAATCCAGAACCAATGCTTTAGGCTATTTTAAATGCTCCAAAATTCCTTATTTGACCTAAAAATCATGAAACTATTTTTATTAAATACTATGGAAAATTAGGAATATGGCAAAATTAGTTTGACATTTTTACCATTTTTCTACCATTTTCTAAAATTGCTGGAGTCCTGCCCAAAAAAAGAAAAGAGAAAACAATGAACAGTCCTAGGCTGATTTCAGCCCAGGCGGCCCAACTAACACAGGAAAGCGCGCGCGCCCGCGCCCGCGCCCGCGCTGGCTGCTTTGCGAAAAGGCCCTCGGTTTACTGGCTAACCCGAAGTGGGTTCAATCATTGTTGCATTGAGTCGCTGACAGGTTGCAAGAAGGACCTCCATGTTCTATTTCTTCGCCGCCCGAAGTCCCCGACGGCGATGAGCACGGCAGAGCTCCGGCGAGCGCGTAGACCGGCCGAATGGGGCAAGGACTGGCGCTAATTTCTGGTTTAACCCTAATTCTAGCCCTGAGGAGTGTTTCCCCTCATTAAATTTCACAAACGACTATACCAATGTCTCTGGCCACGGTGAGTGCGCAGATGAACTAACAAACCACACGTTCCCGGTGATTGACGGTGGTCTAATTCAATTGGAGTGGTCGAGGAGTTTGAGGAGGGCCTAGGGACGCTAGAACAAGCAACAGAGAGTCTTGGACTGACCTGAGTTGAGCTGGCCGCGGCGAGGTGTTCTTCACGGTGTATTCGAACCGATTTGGGGGAAGTGTAAAATTCGAGCTCGCTGGTGATCGGCTGGGGACAATACTGGGTGGCTGGGTGTGTGATGACCTTGTGGAGCTCGCAGTGGCTTCAATTTATAGGGAGCGACAACGGTGACCAGGAATTTCAGTGGTGACGCGCGGCGGTCGGAGGAGGGAAAAAGCACTGGCGCAGTGGCTTGGTGTCCTACGCCGTGGCAGTTACTCCGGCGATCACCGGTCATGCTAAGCTCGGTTAGCCGCGATGTAGTAAAGCGTCTGGACACGCGGTGGACGATGGTGATGGTTCCACGGTGGTGAGAATCATATCCGAGGGGTGGTGAGCAAGAGGGGAGTCACGGCGGCTAGCCGGAGTGGCGCCCAGCTCAACGGCGGCGAAGATTTTTCTACCCCACGATGTTAACCATCTACTCCAGGCACGAATCGGGACGGCGATGGCACGAATCGCGGCGGAGGGATCGTCGGTGGTGAGGTCTCTGCGCTGGCGCTTTGATCCTTATCAGATCACTGTACCATGGCGAGTCATTCAGATAACCTGACAGAGCAACTTTGGGTCCCATTTTCTCCAGATTTCTTATGGTACCAAGCCCAAACATCTATAGCAAAGTTGTTCTACTATAAAGGATCTACAACTTTGTTATATTAACCTGGGGCAAATTCCTTGAAGTTCTTGATCTGTAGAGCTCCAAAGATGTCCAAGTACCACTGTTAATCTGAACTTCAGACTCCAATAGCCTGACAGCCCGACTATGAGTGTAATTATCTCCAAATTCTCCATAACAAGTTTGCTTACACTCTTAAGCAAAATTGTTCCCCTATCATAGAGCTACAAAATTGATGTGATGCCCTAAGGTGAATTCTCACTGATTTGAAAACTACAGAGCTCCAAAGTTGAGCTTATAACACTAATTTCAGACTTAGCATAGAACTCAAATGAGGTCCATTTTGCAAATAAGTCCAAAAGCTAAGATTTAGCTTACAAATCCACACATTAGTGAACCAAATGATTTAGGATACTCATTTATCATGGTTTTTGCACTTTAGTCCAAAAGTGGACTAATTTTGCACTTAACCCCCTAGGGTTTGGATTTAGGGTTTTCCAGGGTTCCCATTAGGGTTTTTGGTATCTTAGGGGTATAAATGCAATGTAGGTCCATCTTTGATAATATTTTATGATTATTTCACTTAATCTTTGGGGTTTTCTCTATTTAGTCCCTGCTTTGCCCTTCTAATCCCCATTTAGGGTTAAGTACCCTACACTAGGGTCTTATCTGCAAAATGCTATAACAATACAACTTGCTTGAAATTTTTGCCTAGTGAATGCACTCTAGGTGCGTCAAACATATGCAAATGTCAATGCTCATGATGTTATGCTCAAGTTTTAGTAACAGTAACACCAGGGGTGTTACAATTGCTTTCCTCAATTCCTTAGTCCAAGTACATCTTGCATCCTGTGAACTACAAACACAAACACTAGAAAACTTATTAGTTCACGGATTGTGTTGTTCATCAAACACCAGAACTCAATTAGCCAAATGGCCCGGGGTCCATTTTCCTTACAATCTCCCCCTTTTTGGTGATTGATGACAACACAACCAAAGCAAGCAAATAATATAAGTATTTGAATGAAAATATGCAATCTACTTGCTAGGATGCATGTTTGTCCCCACAATGTGAAATTATGGACTTAAGCCTCCCCTAACTCCATAATTCACTTACTTCCTATTTTAGGACCAAATAACCAAAACCACTTGAGAAACCATTTGTAGATATAAAATTTTAAAATTTGTGGTGTTTGATGTTTGATATAGTTTTCATTGCTTTGGTCCCTAAACTTCTCCCCCTTTGGCATCAACCACCGAAAAGGAAGACATTAAAAGCATGTAGGAAGTAAATAAAAGCTTGCCCTCATCAAGAATTTTATCGGATGATACCACTTGAAGAATACTAAATTAAACCACATGAATGATATCAGCTGAAAGGATTACTCCCCCTAAACGAGTGTTCTCTTTAGAAAGAATTTTCTCCCACTTTTTAGAGATGAAGAAATACTCCTCCTGACAGAGATCCTCTACTTAGGAAAAAAGCATGTGAAAAATAGAGGTGCAAGACATGATTTTAAATGACTGACTTCCCTTATGCATAGGTAACAGAATACAAGTTAAGTACATATGCATTTTTAGCAACATGGAAGTATATGATATGTAATATAGTCTAATCAAACATTGGAGAAGACATGTAAATGATACTAGATGTAATCTCAAAAGATACTGATTGAAATTCAATGGCGAGCTTGAGAGACATGAGAGTTCTTGGAGATTTTGCAGTGGAAGATTGTTGTCTTTCTTCGGGGACCTCATTTTCCTTACAATGAGACTATCACATGAAATAGACTTGAAAAGGTGTTAGTCTCAAAGTATTAGATTATAGAGTAACCTCCCCCTGAAAGTGTGCATACAAGTTTTGAATACTTGTAGGAGACATGCACTTTGATTTGATATCAAGAGGGACAAATTATCTATAATCTGAACTTTGGCACATATAAGTTAAATGATACAACTTATAGAAATCAAAATTTTCAGTTGATGCATCATTTACTATGGAGTGATATAGAAGCTATGTGCTGTGCTTAAGTAAACATTTTAAGCCATGTAGGTTTGCTATGAATTGAAAACAAGCAATCCTACCATATGATTTACCTAGTATGCATAATTTAAAACAAAGGTAAATAACAAATGTAATACTAGGCCAGAAAGGTAAACTAGATACAAGGTAAATAGATACGCATATCTAAAAACAAGAAATACAATAAATCTAGTTACCTTAATCATGGGTGGGAAATTTGGGTCCAAAATTTTCACTAACCCACTTGGCAATAAACTTGATCCAATATGATGTATCCCATGATATACATCCCATCTTTGCCAAGTCTCGAAATTCCCCGAGGACCTTCGGTTCACTCACTTCCCTTTCGGGATCCAAACCTTCATGGTGCTTTTCATGGTTGAAATTATTTCCTTTGGCACCTAGATGCGTTTGGCCCCTTTTTCTTTGTTGGCTTGCTTGTTGGCCTTGATTGCTAGCACATTTCCATTCTTTTTCTTCTTGATCAAATATGGTGTAGCAGTCTTTTTGTCCACCTTTTTGATGTAGGTGTTAGAGATTTTGCTTGATGGCTTTTGCTTGAGCTTTTGCCTTTGTTTATCCCTGGTCATCGCCTTGCATTGGAAAGACTTATGGCCTTCCTTGTGGCATAGCCTACAAATCACAGTTTCTCCCTCCATAGGCTTGTTCACTCCCGCAGTGGTGTTATCCTCTGGAGGTCGGATTTGTTTGGCTTTGCCTTTCTTGTCATACAAAGCCTTGCCAAGGCGAGCCACTTCTTGCTTTAATTGTTCATTTTCCTTTGCAACCTCATCCGAACATGTTTCTACAACAATATTCTTAACAAGAACTTGGTTGCAGGGGTTAGAATCATCAATTAAATCAAAGCAGGAAGTAGAAGCATCTTTCTTAATAATTTCAGGTATTTCAACTAAGGATGTTGCTGGGGTGCTACTAATGTTTTCAAGCTTAGTAGTTAGCTCATTATTGTGTATGCTAAGAATTTCCATTTTCTCTAGCAAATTTTCAATAGCTTCTTGGGAGCTAGCTAACTTAGCCTTAAGTTTTTCATTCTTTTTAATAAGGCTATCATTGGTAGCAGTGGATGGAGCACTAGATTTTAATAGCTCAATTTTAGTTGACAGCTCACTATTTAAGTTTGCAAAAGTTTCAAATTTTTCTAGCAAACCTTTATAATCATTTTGGGAGCTAATCAACTTATTTTTCGAAGTTTTAAGTTGAGCTTTTTGCTTAGTGCAAACATCCTAGAAGAATTCTACGGCTTCTGCAGGCTCATCTACAGAGGGCTTTCCCTCACCTTCATCATCACTACTACTTTCATCACTAGAGGATGGAATGCTTTTGTTACCTCTTGCATAAGGCATTTGTGTGATGACTGTGATGAGCGAGATGAGGACCGGTGGCTGCGCGTCCTTGGAGGTTCATCTTCACTTGAAGAATCATCCCAAGTTCTAACACTTGTTAGCGCCTTGCCTTTGCTCCTCTCCTTTTTGGGTTCAGCCATAGTTGGACAGCTGTCCCTAAAGTGGCCCTTCTCTCCACATGCGAAGCATCCTCTCTTTCTTTGCTTTTTCCTGTCAATGTTAAAGAGAAGATCCTCTACCTACAGAGGGACACCCATTAGATTAATCTTGCGGATCATCCTCATTACCTTTCCGACGCGTCGGGTTGTTTCTTCGTCCTCGGAGGATGATGTGCATGGTTGATTATCTTCATCATCATCACTTTCTCCTTTCTCTCCTTCACTTGAGGAACTTGGAGTGGGTGCCTTCTTCTTGCCCTTCCTTTCATCACATGCAAAAGCATATGGCCTTGAGGAAGTTGGCTCCTCTCCCCGACTCATTTTTCGCGACATCTCAAAGGCCGCGATTTTCCCAATCACAATGGTCGGGGTCATGTTGCTCAAGTCCTCCATGTTGTGAAGGATGGTGATGATGCTCCCATATCTTTGTTGTGGTAGCAGGGAGATAATCTTCCTCACAATGTCCGCATCACCTAGCTTATTAATGCCAATAGAATTGAGCTCATTGATAATTAGATTCAAACGAGAATACATGTCTCTAACAAGCTCATCATCTTTCACAGCAAAAGAATTATACTCATTTAAGACTAGGCAATGTTTTTGCTCACGGACATTGGATGTGCCATCATGGAGCTCATGCAATTTTAGCCAAATCTCATTAGCAGTTTTCAAGGTAAATACTTGATTAAAAATATCCATGCTAAGAGATTCATATAAGCAATATTTGGCTATAGCATTTAAATGAATTTGTTTTTCCTCACTCGTGGTGGGTTTGTCGAGATTCTTGAGGGGTTTCATCCCGTCACGAGTGACTCTCCAAACACCAAGATCAACGGCCTCTAGGTAACAAGCCATTCTAGCACTATAATATGGGAAGTTAGTGCCGTCGAAGTGTGGTGGCCTATGGGTATCCATCCCTTCCTCTAAAAAGTGTCGGCTCTTTTAGCGGTGAAGCTAAAGCGTTTCAAATGAGCCAAACCAGCTTTGATACCACTTGTAGAAAACAGGTGACGCCTAAGAGGAGGGTGAATTAGGACTTCTAAAACTTTTACTAAACTAGGCCACAATTAAATCCCTAGAGCAAAACCTATACAAATAATCAAACTAGAATGTGCAAACTAGGTTTTGTCTAAGTGTTGCTATCTCTACCGCAAAGGCTAAGTTTCAATCTACACTAGATAAGTATGTATACAAGATTGAAACTTAAATGCTTAATATAAATGCGGAAATTTAAAGAGCAAAGTAGAGATGCAAACTCTCGTGGATGACGCCGGTATTTTTACCGAGGTATCCAGAACCACAAGGTCCCGACTAATCCTCGTTGGTGCCCCTACGCAAAGGGAAGCCCACGCGAGGGCCAAGCACCACGGTCGAGTAACTCCATAGAGAGTCGCGGGCTTTCTCCACGCGCAAGTGGTGCTCCGCTTCCGGCTCCTCTCGGACACTCCCCGCCGTCTCCACTATCGAGCTTCCGGCCGAAACGCCGCGGGCCTCGTTCCCTCCGATACACGGTGGCGGTCGTGACACAAACGCGGTTGTCACGGTCTCGCAAGACTCTCTCCCCACTCGGTATAATTAAAACGACTCACGCAAGAGCCGAGGGGTTGTGTGGTTTTACAAAACTCACTCAACTAACTAGGGTTTACCTAGAGCAAGCGCTAAAACGGTCTAACTAACCTAAGCACTTTGCAAAGCACATACACTAATCACCGAGTGATTCTATTAAGCACTTGGGTGTTTGAGCTCTTGGAAATGTGCACTATATGCCTTTGTATGTTGCTTGGGCTCCCACACCTTCAAATGGCCGGTTGGGTGAAGTATATATAGGCCCCAACTCAATTCTAGTCGTTGGAGAAAAGCTGTAATTCTCTGCGGCACACCGGACAGTCCGGTGGTGCACCGGACAACGCACTGTAGCCTGTCCAGTGCGCCTAGCCGTTGCTCTGTCAGAGCAGGTGACCGTTGGCGCCGCAGGCTTTTCCACTCCGGACAGTCCGGTGGTCTTCTCTCCGAGTGCCACCTGAAACTAGCCGTTGGGCTAGAGTTCCCTGGTGCACCGGACAGTCCGGCGTGTGAACACCGGATAGTCCGGTGCGCCTTTGCACAGACAGTCCGCAGCAGCACACTTGGACTTTTCTTGGATCTTCTTAATGTCTTCTTTTGAGGTGTTACTGTGACGGAACCTCCCAAGTCATTAGGCCCACCTACAGTTGTCCTTGTCCAACGGACATCAGACAACCCTGCAGATGCCCCTGAATCACTTGACAAGTTCGGTATCTACTTTTCTTACCTTTCCCAAGAGCGTTTCACTCGTCATGCAGACATTACAAGCATCGGAGTTACGAGAATGCGGAAGCGATTACATAAACTTACCCTTATTTAAAAAGTAAGACAAAGTTATATATTACAGACCAGGATTACTTATGAGTGCAGAGTAATATTATTACACACCAAGGGAGGCAAAAAACCCCTCCCAATAAGTTTTAAACAAAAGTTCTTATGGAGGAACTCTTCCTCCCGCAGCTTTACTCTTGCTTTTCTTCTTTTGGGACCACCTTGGAACAGAAACAACAAAAGTTTGTTGCTTCCTCACCTAAAAACAATAGGGAATAAAACCCTGAGTATGGAATTACTCAGCAAGACTTACCCGACTAAAGAAAAGACTCTCAAAGGTATGATGGTTATAAGGGAATCAAGGTAAGGTTTCTCAATGATCAAAGACTGTGTTTTGCAGAAATGCTTACTAAAAGTGGATCCTCAAAAATCCAGTTTTATTGTCAGATTAGGTAAAATTACCTGCATCTAGAGTTCTTTCTACCCTAGTTCAAACACTTGACCTGCACTAGCCAATTTGAGAGCACCTAGAGGGGGGGGTGAATAGGTGATCCTGTCAAACTTAAAACTTAAGCCACAAAACTTGGTTAAGTGTTAGCACAATAATTGCCAAGTGGCTAGAGAGGAGTCTTGACAAAACACAATAACCACAAAGATATCAAACACAGAGATGGCACGGTGGTTATCCCGTGGTTCGGCCAAGACCAACGCTTGCCTACTCCACGTTGTGGCGTCCCAACGGACGAGGGTTGCAATCAACCCCTCTCAAGCGGTCCAAAGACCCACTTAAATACCACGGTGTTTTGCTTGCTTTTCTTAATCCCGTTTGCGAGGAATCTCCACAACTTGGAGCCTCTCGCCCTTACACTTGAAGTTCACAAAGAAACACGGAGCAAGGGAGGGATTAGCAACTCACACAAGACACAAAGATCACAGCGAACACGCACACACAAGACCCAGACTTAAGCTCAAAAGACTAGCACACTAGAACGGAGCTCAAATCACTAGAATGTCGAACAAGTGCGCAAGAATGAAGTGTGAGTGATCAAGATTGCTCAAGGAATGCTTGGTGTGCTCCTCCATGCGCCTAGGGGTCCCTTTTATAGCCCCAAGGCAGCTAGGAGCCGTTGAGAGCAATCCTGGAAGGCAGATCTTGCCTTCTGTCGACTGGCGCACCGGACAGTCCGGTGCACCACCGGACACTGTCCGGTGCAGATCGCCTTCCTTATTTGGCGAAGCCGACCGTTGGAGTCTGAGAGCCGTTGGCGCACCGGACAGTGTCCAGTGCACACCGGACAGTCTGGTGCACCAATGTGACCGTTGGCTCGGCCACGCGTCACGCACGGAATCCTCGGCCGACCGTTGCCCCGGCTGACTGTTGACTCACCGGACAGTCCGGTGCACCACCGGACAGACCGGTGAATTTTAGTCGTACGGCGTTGATGGTTTCCCGAGAGCGACGAGTTCGCCTGTGAATGGCCCACCGGACAGTCCGGTGCACCACCGGACCGACCGGTGAATTATAGCCGTACACCGCCGTCGAAGTCCCGAGAGCAGTAAGTTCGCCAGAGCCAGCCTGGCGCACCGGACACTGTCCGGTGCACCACCGGACACTGTCCGGTGCACCCAGACCGAGCAGACTTTGCCTGAACAAAGCCATCTCATTTCCAATTCAATCTTTCCTGTTTCCAGTACTTAGACACAATACATTAGTCCATAAAAACAATGTACTAAGTCTAGAAACATACCTTTTGATATGATTTGTCCTTTGTCCACCACTTTGCATAGATTAGCACAAAAGCACTTGTGTTGGCACTCAATCACCAAAATATTTAGAAATGGCCCAAGGGCACATTTCCCTTTCAATCTCCCCCTTTTTGGTGATTTATGCCAACACAACATAAAGCAACTAGAAGAAGTGCAATATCAATGCAAATGAAAACCAAAAGTTGTTTTGAATCAATTTTGGCATATATGGATCACTCTTTGCCACCACTTGGTTTGTTTTTGCAAATCAAACTCAAATTCCTATCTCTAAGTCAAATCCACTTGTAGAGACATAAAGAGAGGTATTCCAAAAGAAATTTATCAAGGATTTCAAAAACTCCCCCTTTTCCCATAATTAACACTTCTCCCCACAAGAGACCAACTTTTGACACAAGAGACAAGAGTTTTGACAAGCCAAAAGTTCTATTCTACAATTTTCAAAATTTCTCAAGTGGTAGCTGATCCATCTATTGTTTTGGCCTTTATTTTCTCCCCCTTTGGCATCAAGCACCAAAACGGGATCAATCTTGGCCATTTAACCCCATTGCCTCACTAAAATCTTCAAATAAGAATACAAAGGCAATAAGAGTACATGAGATGAACTTGGAATAAGTTACCCTCTCATCGGAGTGCAGTGGAAGTCTTTCATGGTCCAAGTCCATCTTTTCCCTTTCAAACCTCCTTTGAGACTAAATCAAGCAAGCTCAAGCAAACGGTTAGTCTCAAAGGGTCAAGTTGTAGCACAACTCCCCCTAAATATGTGCATCACTTGCACAAGGACTTGTGAGGTCCGGGGAGAGATTGTACAACTTGAGCACCATAGTAAGCAACAAAATGCATAAGGAACATGATCAAAGGCATAAACACATGTATGCTATAAATCAATCCAAGTTCTGCGAATCTAGGACATTTAGCTCACTACGCAGCCTGCAAAAGGTCTTTTCATCTAAAGGCTTAGTGAAGATATCGGCTAGCTGGTTCTTGGTGCTAACATGAAACACTTCGATATCTCCCTTTTGCTGGTGGTCTCTCAAAAAGTGATGCCGGATGTCAATGTGCTTTATGCGGCTGTGCTCAACAGGATTTTCCGCTATTCGGATAGCACTCTCATTGTCACATAGGAGTGGGACTTTGCTCAGATTGTAGCCAAAGTCCCGGAGGGTTTGCCTCATCCAAAGTAGTTGCGCACAACACTGTCCTGCGGCAACGTACTCGGCCTCAGCGGTGGATAGGGCAACGGAAGTTTGTTTCTTAGAGTTCCACGACACCAGGGACCTTCCTAAGAATTGGCACGTCCCCGATGTACTCTTCCTATCGACCTTACATCCAGCATAGTCAGAATCTGAATATCCAATCAAGTCAAAGTTAGACCCCTTTGGATACCAGATCCCGAAGCAAGGCGTAGCGACTAAATATCTTATAATTTGCTTCACAGCCACTAAGTGACACTCCTTAGGATCGGATTGAAATCTAGCACACATGCATACGCTAAGCATAATATCCGGTCTACTAGCACACAAATAAAGTAACGACTCTATCATAGACCGGTATGCCTTTTGATCAACGGACTTACCTCCTTTGTTGAGGTCAGTGTGTCCGTCGGTTCCCATCGGAGTCTTTGCGGGCTTGGCGTCCTTCATCCCAAACCGCTTTAGCAAGTCTTGTGTGTACTTCGTTTGGGAGATGAAAGTGCCGTCCTTGAGTTGCTTCACTTGGAACCCAAGGAAGTAGTTCAACTCGCCCATCATCGACATCTCGAATTTCTGCGTCATCACCCTGCTAAACTCTTCACAAGACTTTTGGTTAGTAGAACCAAATATTATGTCATCGACATAAATTTGGCACACAAAAAGATCACCATCGCAAGTCTTAGTAAAAAGAGTTGGATCGGCTTTCCCAACCTTGAAAGCATTAGCAATTAAAAAGTCTCTAAGGCATTCATACCATGCTCTTGGGGCTTGCTTAAGTCCATAGAGAGCCTTAGAGAGCTTACACACGTGGTCGAGGTACCGTTCATCCTCGAAGCCAGGGGGTTGCTCCACGTACACCTCCTCTTTGATCGGCCCATTGAGGAAAGCGCTCTTCACATCCATTTGGTACAACCTGAAAGAATGGTGAGCGGCATATGCTAGCAAAATACGAATTGATTCTAGCCTAGCCACAGGAGCGAACGTCTCCTCAAAGTCCAAACCTGCGACTTGGGCATAACCTTTTGCCACAAGTCGAGCCTTGTTCCTCGTCACCACCCCGTGCTCGTCCTGTTTGTTGCGAAACACCCATTTGGTTCCGACAACATTTTGCTTGGGACGAGGCACCAGTGTCCAAACTTCATTGCGCTTGAAATTGTTGAGTTCCTCCTGCATGGCCAACACCCAGTCCGGATCTAGCAAGGCCTCTTCTACCCTGAAAGGCTCAATAGAAGAGACAAAAGAGTAATGCTCACAAAAATTAACTAATCTTGAACGAGTAGTTACTCCCTTGCTAATATCACCCAATATTTGGTCGACGGGATGATCCCTTTGAATCGTCGCTCGAACTTGGGTTGGAGGTGCCTGAGGTGCTTCTTCCTCTTCAACTTGAACATCCTGTGCTCCCCCTTGATCACGCACCTCCTCATGATGAACCTGTTCATCGTCTTGAGTTGGGGGATGCACCGTAGTTGAGGAAGATGGTTGATCTTGCGCCAATTGTTCCTGTGGTCGCACATCGCCAATCGCCATGGTGCGCATTGCGACCGTTGGAACATCTTTTTCATCTACATCATCAGGATCAACAACTTGCTCTCTTGGAGAGCCATTAGTCTCATCAAATACAACGTCGCTAGAGACTTCAACCAAACCCGATGATTTGTTGAAGACCCTATACGCCTTTGTATTTGAGTCATAACCTAATAAAAACCCTTCTACAGCTTTGGAAGCAAATTTAGAAGTTCTACCTTTCTTCACAAGAATATAACACTTGCTCCCAAATACACGAAAATAAGACACATTGGGTTTGTTACCAGTTAGCAGCTCATAAGAAGTCTTCTTGAGGAGGCGGTGAAGGTAGACCCGGTTGATGGCGTGGCAAGCCGTGTTCACGGCTTCCGACCAAAAGCGCTCGGGGGTCTTGAACTCTCCAAGCATAGTCCTCGCCATATCGATGAGCGTCCTGTTCTTCCTCTCTACCACACCATTTTGCTGAGGTGTGTAGGGAGCGGAGAACTCGTGCTTGATCCCCTCCTCCTCAAGGAACTCCTCCACTTGAAGGTTCTTGAACTCGGACCCGTTGTCGCTCCTTATCTTCTTCACCTTGAGCTCAAACTCATTTTGAGCTCTCCTGAGGAAGCGCTTGAGGGTCCCTTGGGTTTCAGTTTTATCCTGCAAAAAGAATACCCAAGTGAAGTGGGAAAAATCATCAACTATAACAAGACCATACTTACTTCCTCCTATACTCAAATAGGCGACGGGTCCGAAGAGGTCCATATGAAGCATCTCCAAGGGTCTTGATGTTGTCATCACATTTTTGGTGTGATGAGGGCCTCCCACCTGTTTCCCTGCTTGACAAGCTGCACAAGGTCTATCTTTTTTGAAATGTACATTAGTTAAACCTATCACGTGTTCTCCCTTTAGAAGCTTGTGGAGGTTCTTCATCCCCACATGTGCTAAGCGGCGATGCCACAACCAGCCCATGCAAGTCTTAGCCATTAAGCATGCATCTAGACTGGCCTCTTCTTTTGCAAAATCAACCAGATAAAGTTTGCCGTCTAGTACACCCTTAAAAGCTAGTGAACCATCACACCTTCTAAAGACAGACACATCTACATTTGTGAATAGGCAGTTATATCCCATATTGCATAATTGACTAACAGATAACAAATTATATCCAAGCGACTCAACTAAAAACACATTAGAAATAGAGTGCTCGGATGAAATAGCAATTTTACCTAACCCTTTTACCTTGCCTTGGTTCCCATCACCGAATATTATTGAATCTTGGGAATCCTTGTTCTTGACGTAGGAAGAGAACATCCTCTTTTCTCCCGTCATGTGGTTTGTGCACCCGCTGTCGATAATCCAGCTTGAACCCCCGGATGCATAAACCTGCAAGGCAAATTTAGGCTTGGGTCTTAGGTACCCAACTCTTGTTGGGTCCTACAAGGTTAGTCACAATTGTCTTAGGGACCCAAATGCAAGTTTTATCTCCCTTGCATCTTGCCCCTAACTTCCTAGCAATCACTTTCTTATTTTTCCTATAAATGGCAAAAGAAGCATTGCAAGCATGATATATTGTAGATGGTTCATTAACTTTCCTAGGAACATTAACAACATTTCTCCTAGGCATATTATGAGCAACATTTCTTTCATGCGCATAGGAAGAACTAGAGGCAAACATGGCATGAGAATCATATGCATTATAACTCCTATAAGCATTTCTAGATTGTCTCCTGTCATGGTACATAAAAGCATGGTTCTTTTGCACACTATTAGCCATAGGGGCCTTCCCTTTCTCCTTGGCAGAGATGGGAGCCTTATGGCTTGTTAAGTTCTTGGCTTCTCTCTTGAAGCCAAGACCATCCTTAATTGAGGGGTGTCTACCAATCGTGTAGGCATCCCTTGCAAATTTTAATTTGTCAAATTCACTCTTGCTAGTCTTAAGTTGAGCATTAAGACTAGCTACTTCATCATTTAGTTTGGAAATGCACTCTAGGTGTTCACTACAAGTATCAACATTAAGATCTTTACACCTAGTGCAAACATGTTCTACACAAGAGTTAGATTTGGTAGCTACTTCTAGTTTAGCATTCAAATCATTATTAACACCTTTTAAAGTAGCAATGGTTTCATGACAAGTAGATAGTTCACAAGAAAGCATTTTATTTCTTTTAACTTCTAAAGCATGAGCTTTTTGTGCCTCTACAAATTTGTCATGTTCTTCATACAACAAATCCTCTTGCTTTTCTAAAAGTCTATCCTTTTCATTCAAGGCATCAATTAACTCATTAATTTTGCCAATTTTAATTCTATCCAAACCTTTAAATAAACTAGAATAGTCTATCTCCTCATCGCTAGACTCATCATCACTAGAAGAATTATAAGTAGTACTGTCTCGAGTACATACCTTCTTATCCTTCGCCATGAGGCATGTGTGACGCTCGTTGGGGAAGAGGGATGACTTGTTGAAGGCAGTGGCGGTGAGTCCTTCATTGTCGGAGTCGGAGGAGGAGCAATCCGAATCCCACTCCTTTCCGATATGTGCCTCGCCCTTGGCCTTCTTGTAATTCTTCTTCTTCTCCCTCTTGTTTCCCTTGTCCTGGTCACTCTCATTATCGGGACAGTTAGCAATAAAATGACCAATCTTACCGCATTTGAAGCATGAGCGCTTCCCCTTGGCTTTGGTCTTGCTTGGCTGTCCCTTGCGACCCTTAAGCGCCGTCTTGAAGCGCTTGATGATGAGGGCCATCTCTTCATCATTGAGCCCTGCCGCCTCAACTTGCGCCACCTTGCTAGGTAACGCCTCCTTGCTTCTCGTTGCCTTAAGAGCAACGGGTTGAGGCTCATTGATTGGACCATTCAGTGCATCGTCCACGTACCTCGCCTCCTTGATCATCATTCGCCCGCTTACGAATTTTCCAAGGACTTCTTCGGGTGACATTTTGGTGTACCTGGGATTCTCACGAATATTATTCACCAAATGAGGATCAAGAACGGTAAAGGACCTGAGCAATAGTCGGACGACGTCGTGGTCCGTCCATCGCGTGCTTCCGTAGCTCCTTATTTTGTTGATAAGGGTCTTGAGCCGGTTGTATGTTTGGTTTGGCTCCTCGCCCCTTATCATCGCAAATCTTCCGAGCTCGCCTTCTACCAACTCCATCTTGGTGAGCAAGGTGACGTCATTCCCCTCATGAGAGATCTTGAGGGTGTCCCAGATTTGCTTGGCATTGTCCAAGCCGCTCACCTTATGGTACTCGTCCCTGCACAAGGAGGCTAACAACACAGTAGTAGCTTGTGCATTTCTATGAATCTGTTCATTAATAAAAATAGGACTATCCAAGCTATCAAACTTCATTCCATTCTCAACAATCTCCCATATGCTTGGATGGAGAGAGAACAAATGACTACGCATTTTGTGACTCCAAAATCCGTAGTCCTCCCCATCAAAGTGTGGAGGCTTGCCGAGAGGAATGGAAAGTAAATGTGAATTTGAACTTTGAGGAATACACGAATAATCGAAAGAAAAGTTTGAGTTAACCGTCTTTCGTTTGTCGTAGTCGTGGTCGTCGTTGTCCTTATGAGAAGAAGTGGACTCATCACTGTCGTCGTAGTAGACGATCTCCTTGATGCGTCTCGTCTTCTTCTTCCTTCCATCTTTGCGTCTATGGCCCGAGCCCGAGTCGGTAGGCTTATCATCCTTAGGCTCATTGACGAAGGACTCCTTCTCTTTGTCGTTGATCACGATTCCCTTCCCCTTAGGATCCATCTCTTCGGGCGATTAGTCCCTTGTGAAGAGAACGGCTCTGATACCAATTGAGAGCACCTAGAGGGGGGGTGAATAGGTGATCCTGTCAAACTTAAAACTTAAGCCACAAAACTTGGTTAAGTGTTAGCACAATAATTGCCAAGTGGCTAGAGAGGAGTCTTGACAAAACACAATAACCACAAAGATATCAAACACAGAGATGGCACGGTGGTTATCCCGTGGTTCGGCCAAGACCAACGCTTGCCTACTCCACGTTGTGGCGTCCCAACGGACGAGGGTTGCAATCAACCCCTCTCAAGCGGTCCAAAGACCCACTTGAATACCACGGTGTTTTGCTTGCTTTTCTTAATCCTGTTTGCGAGGAATCTCCACAACTTGGAGCCTCTCGCCCTTACACTTGAAGTTCACAAAGAAACACGGAGCAAGGGAGGGATTAGCAACTCACACAAGACACAAAGATCACAGCGAACACGCACACACAAGACCCAGACTTAAGCTCAAAAGACTAGCACACTAGAACGGAGCTCAAATCACTAGAATGTCGAACAAGTGCGCAAGAATGAAGTGTGAGTGATCAAGATTGCTCAAGGAATGCTTGGTGTGCTCCTCCATGCGCCTAGGGGTCCCTTTTATAGCCCTAAGGCAGCTAGGAGCCGTTGAGAGCAATCCTGGAAGGCAGATCTTGCCTTCTGTCGACTGGCGCACCGGACAGTCCGGTGCACCACCGGACACTGTCCGGTGCAGATCGCCTTCCTTATTTGGCGAAGCCGACCGTTGGAGTCTGAGAGCCGTTGGCGCACCGGACAGTGTCCGGTGCACACCGGACAGTCCGGTGCACAAATGTGACCGTTGGCTCGGCCACGCGTCACGCGCGGAATCCTCGGCCGACCGTTGCCCCGGCTGACTGTTGACTCATCGGACAGTCCGGTGCACCACCGGACAGACCGAAGCCGTACGCCGTTGATGGTTTCCCGAGAGCGACGAGTTCGCCTGTGAATGGCCCACCGGACAGTCCGGTGCACCACCGGACCGACCGGTGAATTATAGTCGTACACCGCCGTCGAAGTCCCGAGAGCAGTAAGTTCGCCAGAGCCAGCCTGGCGCACCGGACACTGTCCGGTGCACCATCGGACACTGTCTGGTGCACCCAGACCGAGCAGACTTTGGCTGAACAAAGCCATCTCATTTCCAATTCAATCTTTCCTGTTTCCAGTACTTAGACACAATACATTAGTCCATAAAAACAATGTACTAAGTCTAGAAACATACCTTTTGATATGATTTGTCCTTTGTCCACCACTTTGCATAGATTAGCACAAAAGCACTTGTGTTGGCACTCAATCACCAAAATACTTAGAAATGACCCAAGGGCACATTTCCCTTTCACAATTTCTTAACAAGCCTTTCATCTTTACTGGAATTCTACGTATAGGGCAGTGACCAAGTCTTCATAACCGCGAAAGTACGGCGGTCCGAATCGATTATACTCAGCTGAGGATCTCCAATCACACGACATATGTAGCACTTAACCCTTGCATATGTCAACCCGCCACCGGGGTTCTTAAGACCAGATCAGGTTCACATCAACCGAGAGCATAGATACACCACCGTCCAGCCTTTTGCCACGGAGGGTACACGCTACTCTCGCCACCGCTCCACGCCCATTGCGTGTTATCTTATTCTGGCCTTAGTCTGCCCGAGGCAAGGCTTACCCATGACGAGGCATGTGACCAGTTAAAGGGTCCTCGGTCATCAAGCCTACATCGACACGGTCCTTAATCGACTCAGACGGAGACACTACACCGAGACTCCTTTCTCGTGCAAGTCACCCGCCCGGTCTCAGCTTAATCATTTCAACCCAAGGTTTGGTACCTGGCAGAGGTACATCTTTTCCGATGTTGAACCCATCACGGCCATAATGGATCCACCATCAAGTTTTGTTTTCAAAAACATCCCACCCACTTTTGCCATATCATCTTTTGTAAAAACAAAACATTTGTTTTTCTAAAGCAAGGCTAAGCATCAAAATCTTTTGTAAAACAGGTGATCAAGAAAGGTAATCAAATTCAAGGAAGGTAATGCAGGAATTGTTTTATCAATCAACTCCTATCACCTAATGCAACAAGCAAGTGATAAAGATCTTTAAATCACAAGGAGGTGGCAAATGCACCGGGGCTTGCCTTTGTTTATAGGTGATTCAGGCTCGGATCCGCAGATGTCAAAGTAAAAACAATTTCCTGCCTGATGTTTCGCAGGTGGTGGTGGTGAAGTCTTCTCTTCTTCTACTTCAACCTCTTCTTCGTGTTCTAAAGATAACCATACATAATAATGAATGCCCATGTAATGCTCATGAGAATGCAAAGATAATAAGAGTTTATTATCTAAGGTCTTGAATACAATTTTCCTTCACGGTTCTCTGGGAAACTAGGGTTTCCGGAGTCAGTAAAGGAATTCAAAGGGCAGGGGGTAGGGTTTTGGGTTCTAAGTATCAAACAAGGTCCAAACAAAACCAAATTCTACCCAAGGTTTCTAGATAATGTTTAAAGTTCAAATAAAAAGTTTGGGCATTTTTGGAATTATTATCTATTTTCTAAAAATCCAGAACCAATGCTTTAGGCTATTTTAAATGCTCCAAAATTCCTTATTTGACCTAAAATCATGAAACTATTTTTATTAAATACTATGGAAAATTAAGAATATGGCAAAATTAGTTTGGCATTTTTACCATTTTTCTACCATTTTCTAAAATTGCTGGAGTCCTGCCCAAAAAAAGAAAAGAGAAAAGAATGAACAGTCCTGGGCTGATTTCAGCCCAGGCGGCCCAACTAACAAAGGAAAGCGGGCGCGCCCGCGCCCGCGCTGGCTGCTTTGTGAAAAGGCCCTCGGTTTACTGGCTAACCCGAAGTGGGTTCAATCACTGTTGCATTGAGTCGCTGACAGGTTGCAAGAAGGACCTCCATGTTTTATTTCTTCGCCGCCCGAAGTCCCCGACGGCGATGAGCACGGCAGAGCTCCGGCGAGCGCGTAGACCGGCCGAATGGGGCAAGGACTGGCGCTAATTTCTGGTTTAATCCTAATTCTAGCCCTGAGGAGTGTTTCCCCTCATTAAATTTCACAAACGACTATACCAATGTCTCTGGCCACGGTGAGTGCGCGGATGAACTAACAAAACCACACGTTCCCGGTGATTGACGGTGGTCTAATTCAATTGGAGTGGTCGAGGAGTTTGAGGAGGGCCTAGGGACACTAGAACAAGCAACAGAGAGTCTTGGACTGACCTGAGTTGAGCTGGCCGCGGCGAGGTGTTCTTCACGGTGTATTCGAACCGATTTGGGGGAAGTGTAAAATTCGAGCTCGCTGGTGATCGGCTGGGGACAATACTGGGTGGCTGGGTGTGTGATGACCTTGTGGAGCTCGCAGTGGCTTCAATTTATAGAGAGCGACAGCGGTGACCAGGAATTTCAGTGGTGACGCGCGGCGGTCGGAGGAGGGAAAAAAGCACTGGCGCAGTGGCTTGGTGTCCTACGACGTGGCAGTTACTCCGACGATCACCGGTCATGCTAAGCTCGGTTAGCCGCGATGTGGTAAAGCGTCTGGACACGCGGTGGACGATGGTGATGGTTCCACGGTGGTGAGAATCATATCCGAGGGGTGGTGAGCAAGAGGGGAGTCACGGCGGCTAGCCGGAGTGGCGCCCAGCTCAACGGCGGCGAAGATTTTTCTACCCCACGATGTTATCCATCTACTCCAGGCACGAATCGGGACGGCGATGGCACGAATCGCGGTGGAGGGATCATCGGCGGTGAGGTCTCTGCGCTGGCGCTTTGATCCTTATCAGATCACTGTACCATGGCGAATCATTCAGATAACCTGACAGAGCAACTTTGGGGTCCCATATTCTCCAGATTTCCTATGGTACCAAGCCCAAACATCTATAGCAAAGTTGTTCTACTATAAAGGATCTACAACTTTGTTATATTAACCTGGGGCAAATTCCTTGAAGTTCTTGATCTGTAGAGCTCCAAAGATGTCTAAGTACCACTGTTAATCTGAACTTCAGACTCCAATAGCCTGACAACCCGACTTTGAGTGTAATTATCTCCAAATTCTCCATAACAAGTTTGCTTACACTCTTAAGCAAAATTGTTCCCCTATCATAGAGCTACAAAATTGATGTGATGCCCTAAGGTGAATTCTCACTGATTTGAAAACTACAGAGCTCCAAAGTTGAGCTTATAACACTGATTTCAGACTTAGCATAGAACTCAAATGAGGTCCATTTTGCAAATAAGTCCAAAAGCCAAGATTTAGCTTACAAATCCACACATTAGTGAACCAAATGACTTAGGATACTCATTTATCATGGTTTTTGCACTTTAGTCCAAAAGTGGACTAATTTTGCACTTAACCCCCTAGGGTTTGGATTTAGGGTTTTCCAGGGTTCCCATTAGGGTTTTTGGTATCTCAGGGGTATAAATGCAATGTAGGTCCATCTTTGATAATATTTTATGATTATTTCACTTAATCTTTGGGGTTTTCTCTATTTAGTCCCTGCTTTGCCCTTCTAATCCCCATTTAGGGTTAAGTACCCTACACTAGGGTCTTATCTGCAAAATGCTATAACAATACAACTTGCTTGAAATTTTTGCCTAGTGAATGCACTCTAGGTGCGTCAAACATATGCAAATGTCAATGCTCATGATGTTATGCTCAAGTTTTAGTAACAGTAACACCAGGGGTGTTACAATTGCTTTCCTCAATTCCTTAGTCCAAGTACATCTTGCATCCTGTGAACTACAAACACAAACACTAGAAAACTTATTAGTTCACGGATTGTGTTGTTCATCAAACACCAGAACTCAATTAGCCAAATGGCCCGGGGTCCATTTTCCTTACAATCTCCCCCTTTTTGGTGATTGATGACAACACAACCAAAGCAAGCAAATAATATAAGTATTTGAATGAAAATATGCAATCTACTTGCTAGGATGCATGTTTGTCCCCACAATGTGAAATTATGGACTTGAACCTCCCCTAACTCCATAATTCACTTACTTCCTATTTTAGGACCAAATAACCAAAACCACTTGAGAAACCATTTGTAGATATAAAATTTTAAAATTTGTGGTGTTTGATGTTTGATATAGTTTTCATTGCTTTGGTCCCTAAACTTCTCCTCCTTTGGCATCAACCACCGAAAAGGAAGACATTAAAAGCATGTAGGAAGTAAATAAAAGCTTGCCCTCATCAAGAATTTTATCAGATGATACCACTTGAAGAATACTAAATTAAACCACATGAATGATATCAGCTGAAAGGATTACTCCCCCTAAACGAGTGTTCTCTTTAGAAAGAATTTTCTCCCACTTTTTAGAGATGAAGAAATACCCCCCTGATAGAGATCCTCTACTTAGGAAAAAGCATGTGAAAAATAGAGGTGCAAGACATGATTTGAAAAGACTGACTTTCCCTTATGCATAGGTAACAGAATACGAGTTAAGTACATATGCATTTTTAGCAACATGGAAGTATATGATATGTAATATAGTCTAATCAAACATTGGAGAAGACATGTAAATGATACTAGATGTAATCTCAAAAGATACTGATTGAAATTCAATGGCGAGCTTGAGAGACATGAGAGTTCTTGGAGATTTTGCAGTGGAAGATTGTTGTCTTTCTCCGGGGACCTTATTTTCCTTACAATGAGACTATCACATGAAATAGACTTGAAAAGGTGTTAGTCTCAAAGTATTAGATTATAGAGTAACCTCCCCCTAAAAGTGTGCATACAAGTTTTGAATACTTGTAGGAGACATGCACTTTGATTTGATATCAAGAGGGACAAATTATCTATAATCTGAACTTTGGCACATATAAGTTAAATGATACAACTTATAGAAATCAAAATTTTCAATTGATGCATCATTTACTATGGAGTGATATAGAAGCTATGTGTCGTGCTTAAGTAAACATTTTAAGCCATGTAGGTTTGCTTAAGTGTATGAATTGAAAACAAGCAATCCTACCATATGATTTACCTAGTATGCATAATTTAAAACAAAGGTAAATAACAAATGTAATACTAGGCCAGAAAGGTAAATAGATACGCATATCTAAAAACAAGAAATACAATAAATCTAGTTACCTTAATCATGGGTGGGAAATTTGGGTCCAAAATTTTCACTAACCCACTTGGCAATAAACTTGATCCAATATGATGTATCCCATGATATACATCCCATCTTTGCCAAGTCTCGAAATTCCCCGAGGACCTTCGGTCCACTCACTTCCCTTTCGGGATCCAAACCTTCATGGTGCTTTTCATGGTTAAAATTATTTCCTTTGGCACCTAGATGCGTTTGACCCCTTTTCCTTTGTTGGCTTGCTTGTTGGCCTTGATTGCTAGCACCTTTCCATTCTTTTTCTTCTTGATCAAATATGGTGTAGCAGTCTTTTTGTCCACCTTTTTGATGTAGGTGTTAGAGATTTTGCTTGATGGCTTTTGCTTGAGCTTTTGCCTTTGTTTATCCCTGGTCATCGCCTTGCATTGGAAAGACTTATGGCCTTCCTTGTGGCATAGCCTACAAATCACAGTTTCTCCCTCCATAGGCTTGTTCACTCCCGCAGTGGTGTTATCCTCTGGAGGTCGGATTTGTTTGGCTTTGCCTTTCTTGTCATACAAAGCCTTGCCAAGGCGAGCCACTTCTTGCTTTAATTGTTCATTTTCCTTTGCAACCTCATCCGAACATGTTTCTACAACAATATTCTTAACAAGAACTTGGTTGCAGGGGTTAGAATCATCAATTAAATCAAAGCAGGAAGTAGAAGCATCTTTCTTAATAATTTCAGGTATTTCAACTAAGGATGCTGTTGGGGTGCTACTAATGTTTTCTAGCTTAGTAGTTAGCTCATTATTGTGTATGCTAAGAATTTCCATTTCTCTAGCAAATTTTCAATAGCTTCTTGGAAGCTAGCTAACTTAGCCTTAAGTTTTTCATTCTTTTTAATAAGGCTATCATTGGTAGCAGTGGATGGAGCAATAGATTTTAATAGCTCAATTTTAGTTGACAACTCACTATTTAAGTTTGCAAAAGTTTCAAATTTTTCTAGCAAACCTTTATAATCATTTTGGGAGCTAATCAACTTATTTTTCAAGTTTTAAGTTGAGCTTTTTGCTTAGTGCAAACATCCTGGAAGAATTCTACGGCTTCCGCAAGCTCATCTACAGAGGGCTTTCCCTCACCTTCATCATCACTACTACTTTCATCACTAGAGGATGGAATGCTTTTGTTACCTCTTGCATAAGGCATTTGTGTGATGACTGTGATGAGCGAGATGAGGACCGGTGGCTGCGCGTCCTTGGAGGTTCATCTTCACTTGAAGAATCATCCCAAGTTCTAACACTTGTTAGCGCCTTGCCTTTGCTCCTCTCCTTTTTGGGTTCAGCCATAGTTGGACAGTTGTCCCTGAAGTGGCCCTTCTCTCCACATGCGAAGCATCCTCTCTTTCTTTGCTTTTTCCTGTCAATGTTAAAGAGAAGATCCTCTACCTACAGAGGGACACCCATTAGATTAATCTTGCGGATCATCCTCATTACCTTTCCGACGCGTCGGGTTGTTTCTTCGTCCTCGGAGGATGATGTGCATGGTTGATTATCTTCATCATCATCAGTTTCTCCTTTCTCTCCTTCACTTGAGGAACTTGGAGTGGGTGCCTTCTTCTTGCCCTTCCTTTCATCACATGCAAAAGCATATGGCCTTGAGGAAGTTGGCTCCTCTCCCCGACTCATTTTTCGCGACATCTCAAAGGCCGCGATTTTCCCAATCACAATGGTCGGGGTCATGTTGCTCAAGTCCTCCATGTTGTGAAGGATGGTGATGATGCTCCCATATCTTTGTTGTGGTAGCAGGGAGATAATCTTCCTCACAATGTCCGCATCACCTAGCTTATTAATGCCAATAGAATTGAGCTCATTGATAATTAGATTCAAACGAGAATACATGTCTCTAACAAGCTCATCATCTTCAGAGCAAAAGAATTATACTCATTTAAGACTAGGCAATGTTTTTGCTCACGGACATTGGATGTGCCATCATGGAGCTCATGCAATTTTAGCCAAATCTCATTAGCAGTTTTCAAGGTAAATACTTGATTAAAAATATCCATGCTAAGAGATTCGTATAAGCAATTTTTGGCTATAGCATTTAAATGAATTTCTTTTTCCTCACACGTGGTGGGTTTCTCGAGATTCTTGAGGGGTTTCATCCCGTCACGAGTGACTCTCCAAACACCAAGATCAACGGCCTCTAGGTAACAAGCCATTCTAGCACTATAATATGGGAAGTTAGTGCCGTCTAAGTGTGGTGGCCTATGGGTATCCATCCCTTTCTCTAAAAAGCGTCGGCTCTTTTAGCGGTGAAGCTAAAGCGTTTCAAATGAGCCAAACCAGCTTTGATACCACTTGTAGGAAACAGATGACGCCTAAGAGGGGGGTGAATTAGGACTTCTAAAACTTTTACTAAACTAGGCCACAATTAAATCCCTAGAGCAAAACCTATGCAAATAATCAAACTAGAATGTGCAAACTAGGTTTTGTCTAAGTGTTGCTATCTCTACCGCAAAGGCTAAGTTTCAATCTACACTAGATAAGTATGTATACAAGATTGAAACTTAAATGCTTAATATAAATGCGGAAATTTAAAGAGCAAAGTAGAGATGCAAACTCTCGTGGATGACGCCGGTATTTTTACCGAGGTATCCAGAACCACGCAAGGTCCCGACTAATCCTCGTTGGTGCCCCTACGCAAAGGGAAGCCCACGCGAGGGCCAAGCACCACGGTCGAGTAACTCCATAGAGAGCCGCGGGCTTTCTCCACGTGCAAGTGGTGCTCCGCTTCTGGCTCCTCTCGGACACTCCCTGCCATCTCCACTATCGAGCTTCCGGCCGAAACGCCGCGGGCCTCGTTCCCTCCAATACACGGTGGCGGTCGTGACACAAACACGGTTGTCACGGTCTCGCAAGACTCTCGCCCCACTCGGTACAATTACAACGACTCACGCAAGAGCCGAGGGGTTGTGTGGTTTTACAAAACTCACTCAACTAACTAGGGTTTACCTAGAGCAAGCGCTAAAGCGGTCTAACTAACCTAAGCACTTCGCAAAGCACTTACGCTAATCACCGAGTGATTCTATTAAGCACTTGGGTGTTTGAGCTCTTGGAAATGTGCACTATATGCCTTGGTATGTTGCTTGGGCTCCCACACCTTCAAATGGCCGGTTGGGTGAAGTATATATAGGCCCCAACTCAATTCTAGCCGTTGGAGAAAAAGCTGCAATTCTCTGCGGCACACCGGACAGTCCGGTGGTGCATCGGACTGTCCGGTGCGCCTAGCCGTTGCTCTGTCAGAGCAGGTGACCATTGGTGCCGTAGGCTTTTCCACACCGGACAGTCTGGTGCTCACACCGGACAGTCCGGTGGTCTTCTCTCCGAGTGCCACCTGGAACTAGCCGTTGGGCTGGAGTTCCCTGGTGCACCGGACAGTCCGGCGTGTGGGCACCGGATAGTCCGGTGTGCCACCGGACAGTCCGGTGCGCCTTCGTACAGACAGTCCGCAGCAGCACACTTGGACTTTTTTGGATCTTCTTAATGTCTTCTTTTGAGGTGTTGCTTTCCTCAATTCCTTAGTCCAAGTATATCTTGCATCCTGTGAACTACAAACACAAACACTAGAAAACTTATTAGTTCATGGATTGTGTTGTTCATCAAACACCAAAACTCAATTAGCCAAATGGCCTGGGGTCCATTTTCCTTACAGGCACAAAAGCTACTCCAACGGTAGCGAGGATGACGAACTGGTCATTGTTGTCGGTCCTTCTCTACGTCACCTCTGGCGCCAAGATGACGCCATAGTCCTCGATATAGTAGTCGTCGAACGCGCGCGACATACCGATACCTGATGACTCTTGGCTGGGCTGTAAACGAAGTGCACCCTGGGCTCATCAGCAAGGTAGTACCCCTGATCGTTGCACTACCGGATGCGCTATTCCTCTACATACATCGTGTTCGAGGACACTCATACAACGTCAGCAACGGCCATCGTCTCAGCGCACAAGAATTCATGGCCAGTCTGTAGCGACTTACGTGGCAGGTTGGGCTTCAGGTCGACGATGAGTTGGATGACGTGATGGCGTCGTCGTCGAATGCGGTGCCCAGAACAACCCGAGAGTCACCGACGTTGGCGACGACCATGAGGTTCCCCCTGCTTGACGATGAACAGCGCGGAGCAGCCGCTCTGCACCGCGTCCAAGCGGCGGCTGCGCCGGAGCTTGTCGTACATAGCGGCACATGCTGGCCATGTAGGACTATTTCTAGAGGTCGAACTGGCAGTCGCCAAGTTTCTTCTTGTCGTCGATGAGCGACCCCAACGCGAGTGCCTCCTGCTAATGGTGTTTGTTCGGGGTTTTCAAGTAAGAAACAATGGATTCATGTTTGGCGTTGGTTTATAAAAATGATTCACAAGTCAGATTCATGGAAAAAAATATTACGAAGAATAAATGTCACGCATGCAAAAAAGAATTTAAGTTGAAAACATTATTCAAACAAAGAAATTGTATGTAAGGCTCTTCTTTAAATACTACTCCATCCGTCTAAAAATATAATTCAAGAATCTCGGTGATACTTATCTACTACCCACGCATTGGCAAGGGTAGCAGGTGGACTTGGGGAGAGATGTAGTAGATGTGTTTTCTGTTATAGATGTAGACATAAACACACATGTGGTGTAGTGGTAGCTACTACTAGCATTTGTTTGAGTGGTTGTGGGTTCAAATCTCCTTGGGGCCATGTGTATTTTCTTAATTTTAGCTCGCGGGGAGGAGGGAATCGGAAAGGCAGAACACGGAATGAGCAAAACGCGGAATGGCGACTACTATTGCAGTCTTAATATGTAGTAAAGATTAACGGTTCAGACAGTACTATTCTAGTGTCATTAAGCCCCTGTTTGGTTCAGCTTCTGGGGGGGCTTCTGGCCACCAGAAGCTAGAAGCTGAACCAAACGCCTAGATTTTAACGGGCTTCTCGTGCAAAGTGCATTTCTACCGAAGTCGTTATCTCTGCGCCCTGTGGAGAAGCGGCAAGCAAGTCGCTTCAGGCCGACGCTGGACGTTCGAACTCCCTCCACCCCCCCACCGAAACGCAAGAGCTCTGCACTTGGGTTTAATTATTCATATTCATAATTTCTTTGTTTTGTTTTGTAAACATCATTAGCGTGATAATTGACATATAGTAGATGATCATTGATAATTACGAGGTTGCATGCATCGTTATTTGTAAAATTACGTAATAATTTAGTTTTTGTATGGCGTTTTTTTGAATAATTATGGAAGTAAAAAAGTTTCGTATTAGAATTTGTATCAACTGAAGGTGTATCAATTGAAGGACGTGTTGTACTGTAATGTATTAAATTGAGTTAAAGTATTTTCATATATCGTAAAGTGTTAACTACATTATAAGTTAGTGCTCTGATATCTAATAATCTGATCGGTCAAAACACCTAAAAAAACGAACCAAACGTATTTATCTGTTTTTATTTTTTAATTAGAATCTACAATCTCATAATCTGCGTATCCAAACATCCAGATTCTAACCACCAGCTTCTCCCTACAACCAGCTTTTCTTCACAGCCAGCTTTTTAGAAAAGCTTTCAGAAAAAAGCCGAACCAAACAGGCCCTAAATTTGACGGACAAGAAGGGACTATCCTAAAGTAAGTTGCAAAGATACTCCACCGTGGCAGGTTAGGAGCGAAGCAGGTTGGCATGTTGGGTGCGTCATCGTCACGGGCCGAAAGATGTCCACCAAAACCCACACATCTCCGATCCCACAACAAAAACATGCAGCGAAGAAACAGTCCAGGGCCATCTTGAAGTGATCAGCGAAAGCTTGGACCCTATAACAAGGAGAAAATGCAACTAATAAGGCCCGTTTAAAATCCTTTCAATTAAGTTACATTGTAATAATCATAATTTAAGCACAGAATAATATGATTTCTTGCTGAATATCTATGTATAAGTTAGTTTAGCTGAGAGAATGTCTGAAATCATTTAATTACTGTTTTGCTAAGTGTTTCTAAAAACAAATTTAAAATTAATTTAAGACCATTTAACTTGCTTAACAAAAAATTTAGTAGTTCAGTAATACTCTTATTTGGCTCTATAATTTTTTTAGCCATAGAAGATAAGAAATGAATCAAGGACCAAAATATTAAACTTTTTTTGTAGTTTATATTTTTAGTAATTAAGTTGCTGCTCTTAAAATTACAGAAAAGGTACAACAAATATAATATCTAGGCATTGATTTTTATGTAACATTATACAAATATAATTTCGTACCCACC